>JAVJGI010000063.1:69846390-69863364 GCA_035590275.1 Ibycter americanus
TAACAACTGTGGTGTATCATTCTTGTGCTGCTTTGCCACTATACTGCATAAACTCTTGAAAACAAGACTAAAGTAGTATTTCATTAGTATATACATTACTAATTACATAAGTGTGTACGTTAGTCTCTGACTAAGCAGGCTCCAGTCATCTAATTTGTAAAATATAGGTCTAAATGTGTTTATATCTGGCTGTAAAAACATTAAAATGTCAGTTGCTCAGGAAGTATTAGTAGTTGTATTCCAAGAATTGCTATGGTCACGCTAGTCAGTTTATTCATCCCTATGTTTTTATTATTAATTTATCAGCTCTTTTTTCAAGTATTTTACTTGCACATTTTTTTAGTTGATATCATTACATATGAGTTGATGAAAAAATTACCTATTTTATGGATACTATGTAATTTTCAAACTGTATCAAGCAGACCCCTAAATGAAAAATATAAAATTGCAGGAAGGTATCAGTCTATAAAACATTTTCAGTCAGAGTCAACGTATTTCAGGATTAAAACTGATGGGTTAAAAAGTCCCAAATCTGCAATATCGGGCAGCACATTTCTAGAGCATGTTTCTCTAAAAAAAAAAGTATCTCTGCTACTTTCTCTTTAAAACAGTAGTATCTTTAACACATTTGTGAACAGTTAAAAATAATCTGTCAAAAAATGAAAACTTTTACAATCACCAATGAAAGGTCTGCAATTCTTTCACCGGAGGGAATCAGTCCACTTTCCTTTAATACAATGCTGCCATAAAACCCTTTAATGAACTGGTAAACTAAAAGAGACAGATTGAAAATGCCTTATTTTAGGTTGATGGTGGATTTATAGTATTATCTGACAAACAAATTTCTGCTAAGTAAATTGATGTGAATTTTAATGACTCATTTACTTACAGTGAATTTCCCAGAGAATGATCATAATTTGTGATACTCTATTATCAGTTCAGGGTTGCTGATATCACAGTGTAAGGCCATGCGCACACAGTTGCTGCTTTCCTACATCACCTTTTTTTATTTGCCCAAATCCAGATTACCTCATAATTGCATCTTAGTTCCTACATCTCTGAGCCAGACAAAGCTCTTTCCCCTTTTCCCTATAACCTTTATTATTAAAAGAGGGACTAATTTTGTATTATCATTTCTGTATTATCATTTTTAACTGATTGTAGTTATTAAAGTAATACCAAAAAAAACTGAGTTTATGGAATATTCATTTTTTGTACTTGGCCCTGGAGAGGTAAAATCATTGTTAGTTGCACTCAAAAATAAGTTTTATTTAATTACACATAGTATCTGTACAAGTAGAGCAAACAAAATGCTAAAAGCAAATGTCTCGAGTTCTTTGCATATAAAGGACGGGGGGAATGGGAAGACTGAAATTAAATTACTTTAGGCTCAAGAAAAAGCTTACGTTATTAGAGACTTTCTTTGGGCACACAGGGTGTATCCACAAATGTAAATAAATGTGACACTGAATAATGAATAACTTGCAAAGCTAGCTACAGAAATCTGTTGTTGTGGAACCATACTGTCAGCTTCATAGATCTCCTGCCAAGACAGGTAGGATGGAGTCAGTATATATTTACTCAGAGGTTGCTTTTTACTTAGGACTGTGTCCTGGCATTAGCGGGAAGAGCCAGAAAGGTTCTTCACTTTGAAAGTGGTCTCTGAAAAACTCTGTGCCAACTAGGGTTGCCAAATATCTCAGATAAAGAGTTCTTTTCTTCTGTTGCTACCTTCATGCTACCAAAGTGTCTTCTCAAGGAGGAGAGGATGTAATGTTATGATATGTTTGCTGTGTGACCGTGAGTATGGTAGTAGGCTCACAGGGTCTTTTTTAGGTTTCATGGCTACTAGAGTTGGTTCTGAAGGTCTCTGTGCAGTAGAGGAAATAAAACCTGATGTGACCTTATCTATGCAACCTCTTGGAGAAATCTCTGAAGTTCATCACCCTCTGGATCATGGTTAGGCATCATCATGGAGGGACAATCCTAGACATGAGCTATTAGATACGCAGCCTGCAAATCAATAGGTAGAGAGCAAAGAAGCAAGTTGTTATTTGGCACCGTAGACTTAACCTGTGTGTTTGGTGCCATATCCTATGTGAAAGACTGACAGGATACAGCTATGCCTCTATATTCATGACAGCTGCCTGTTTTAAAAAATGCTCAGCAACCAGTAGGAAAAATGGCAACTGTGCATGAAAAGACAAATAAGAGTCTACACAGTTGACCTGCATACATAGGGAACAACTTCATGTAGCACATTAAGCAAGCTCAGTGCCTTGGATTTCCTGGGTATACAAAAAGCTGAGCACACATGATTTGTTCGGCTATGACTATCATAGATATCAACACTTCAAATGAATACGGGTTATTAATTGCCTATGTATGTAGTAGTCTATAATCACTGGTCATTCTCAAATAAGCGTGAAGGAATGTGAAGTCATTTTTACAGAATGCATTATGCCATTCACATGACAGATGACATAATCACTGTGAAGGCAGATTTTAGAAAGGAATAAATGCTAATTTCTTCAGGGACAGAGGAAATAATTCATTTTATTAAATGGCTTGTTAAACCTATTCTGCCAATGCTTTTATCTGTTTGATTGGCTTGGCAGCAGAGCATGCTAAAAACACATCTAGACAGAATTTTAAATAAGGACTGGATTTTGCTACATTAATACATTCAAAGGAATGGCTTCTACTTCAAATAGTCCCATTGTTTACACTGACCCTTTTCACATAGAGACTTGCTAGACAGCCCTCCTAAGTAGATTACCATATGGCCTTAAATTAATGAACAGTGTGGACTCTGATAGGACTCGGTGAAACTCAAATGTTTGGACTTGTATAAGTACCTAAATCCTATAGTGAGAAGTTAAACTCTATTCAAATAATGTCAGATTTAAATACTAGAAGAATAAGATTTTTCTGTTTCCTTCTCTTATCAATAAGAGTAATATGTTTGTATTTAAGCTGGACAACAAAGCAAAAACAGACAAATGAAATTCATCATTCTCAGGAAAAATTCCACACTTGAAGACACTACTATGCTAAAACAATTATGCATACACAGAACAATACAAATGCTAAAATGCTATGCTATAAAGATACCTGATTTTTTCAGCAATGCATACATATTCTAGTGGATATGATCCACTGTAAAATTAAGCTAGTGAAGCATAAAGAATGTGTGAGTGATCCCTAATTATTTGTGAACATGTTTACCACCTTTACAGTTTGGTGGCAATGTAGACCATTGACCTGATTTTGCGTGGAGCTCTCCGCATAAAACCACAAAAAAGTCAGCTTCTTTTTGAACCGGGACCTCCTATACAAAGTAACTTCAAGGATCTTTGTGGAAAATGTTCTTATTTCTTCTTGGTTGTTTTTTTTTTTTTTTTTACTTCTGGAGCAGTAATCCTAAGGAGTATTGATCCGCTAAGTGAGGTAATAAATTCAGTTGTCGATACAAGGACTGCAGCAGCTGGCTGGTCAGGTCTGAATCCCGCCAACGGAGTGCAGCAGTTTGCCCATCAACTTGGCTGTTATTAAGATATCCAACTTGCCCATTATGAAATTCTCTGATGCATGTTCATATAATACTCATTAACCTCAGTAACATCCCACGCTGTATTCCTACTTCATGCTCATCTTGAATATGTAATTCATCGCAAAATTATCCCTTGCCGGAGCAATATAGATTACAGACAATGGCATCGCGGGAAAACACTGCAAAGGTAAAGCTATATCTTGCCGCTAAAAATGCCATGTTAGAGTTATCTATGTATAGATTTGGGGTTTTCTGAGAAATGCAATAACTTTTCATTGCAAGACCTAGTTTTAAGATTCTTATTTCTCACATCCAAAAGAGCAGATGCCCAAAAAAACTCAGACGGTTTTAATGCACAGTGAATGTCAGTCCTTGATGGAAAACTGTCCTTAGATAAGCTAATCAATCTTCTAATAGGGCACCAGTGCCTACACGGTATTTCCTTGTATGTATTAATAATGATATTCAGCTTGCCAATACTTATTTTTATGAACAAATATTGAAGTTCTTTGCAAAAGATGTCAGTGTCATCAATCCATTTTTCAGGTAAAAATGTGCCAGTCAATACACAAGAAAAGTGACTTGCCATGGCCAAGCAGCAACTGCAAAGGCAGGGCTGGAACGTAGTCCCCGTCCCCACTTCAGAGCACCCTGAACTCTGCTCATTTCTTGTGTTTTCCCTGACCTTCAGCTAGGAGATCTGTATGTTTATTGTACCACAGATACTTCTAGAAGGAGAAATAAGTCCAGAAGGAGAAAACATTATCCCAAAATGGAGTCAAGATGACAGCTGGAATGCATTCTTCACATGCACATTTCCTGGTGATAATCAGTTTAGCATGTGGGCACGCTGTTTTTGAAAGACCTATTTATGAAGCTGGTTCTCTATGCAAGTGTTTCAAGACCAGCCCCATCAGCCAGTCCTGCCCTTCAGTTTTAATTCCAGAAAAGCTGAGCCTGAACCATTGGGTTTGAAAATGGCTTATCTGGAAATTATTATTTTGAGGTGAATAGAACTAAATTAATACCATCCTTGCTACTTGGAAAGAATGTGGCAGTGCTTAATAACTGCAGTAGTGCCTTCCAAATTCTCTCACAAATTGTTCCAACCAGTAGCTGTTAGTATTACCATAATTGCAAAACAGGTTCACGGTTCCATTAGTGGTATTTCAATGTCACTTTGGAATGACATGAAATGGCGTAGGATAGAATGAGTCAGTAACATTATAATATTGATTTTAGTGAAGCCTTCTTTTCCTTACAGTAACATAAGAAAGAGTTAGGAGACATTGAGTCAGATCCTCTGAATTATATTTAACAGGAAAAGGGTTAGAGATTAAGACATTCTTTAAATACATCACTGTAGCTACTGGCACCCTCGGAATGAGTTGAGTGTAGGTTTGACTTAAATCTATAGTACCCTGAAATAAAAAAGACGTGGTAGAAACAGCACTAGAGTACTGGGAAGGAACAGGTAAATGTGATGGCCACTGTCACAGTTCTAGCTCAGTTGAGAGTCCTCTTCCTGGGAGCATCAGCGTCTTTGAAAGAGATATGCTTTGGTTAAGTACAGTCAGATGGGTTAACTCAAGCCTCGTTACAGAACTAAGTAAACTTTTGAGATTTGGCTTGAAGCAGTAGTGTTCACACAGATCTCTCCATCAGCAACAGTGCAGAAGAGGAATGGATAGCAAGCTGAAGGTTGTTAATATCTTCAACCAGCACAGCTGTTTACAGAATAATGCAGAGTGCTTTTAGAGGGATCTTTATAATTGTGTGTGTTCTAGCCACAGGCACATCCCACAGTCTTGACGGGAACAAAACATGTCTTGCACCTTTAAATGTATTATGTGCAATACTGAAGAAACCAGAATCTGGATAGAAATGATGAAATCTTCTTTAAGAAAATTGTCTACAGACAAAGTAACCAATATCTCATGGAAATGTAGGGTAAGCAAATGTCCACACTCAGAGGAGAAGAGCATCTAGGTATTTAATCAGTTAGACAGATCTCTGGTATTTCCCAGCTTACTGAAATCAGAATAGGTGAATGTTTGACTATGTCAACCTTTCATCATACACGGTTGTGATTCAGGGTCTTACTACCAGCCTTTCACTGTCCAAAAGTTGCTGAGAAGCGTATATGTTCAAAATAGATGGGACTCTGTATTATGCCAAATATTAGCAGTTGACTCTTATTTTCCTTTTTTTCTTTTTCTTTTTTTGGGAGGAGGGGGAGGATAATGGAGACAATTATTTCTTGTTGCTTTAAGTAGATCCTTTATCTCAAAGGATATGCAGTTCCTTCCATTCAGACCAATGAACTGATGTAATCATTTCACTATCATTATGGGTTCTGGCGTTATTAGTAGTTGTAAAAAATTGCTTACTGGCTGCATTCCATCCTAAAAATAATTCTGCGTTGCTTTCTTAACAAAAGTCTTTTAGGACAAGATTTTCTCTAAAGTGCTATTGGGTTTGGGGGGGTTTGTTTTTTTGTTTGGTTGGTTGGGTTTGTTGTGGGGGTTTTTTTTGGTTTTTTTTTGCGGGGGGGGTGGGTGGTGTTAGATAATTAATTTGTGGGTTACATTGATAGACACTTTTAACTTGTAAAAATACAAACTTACAAACCAGGGGCTACCTTTAACTAACCTGCTTTTAGACTTTCTTTTTTCTTGATTCAAGCATTTTACATGAATGACTATATTTGCACACCCTTCTTTGAAACAGTCCCTGATGTTCCTAGCTGAGAAGCCCACAGAGACTGAAACTGTTGTTATAAGGTCATTCTGGTGCCCATCACTCTTCCAAGGTGGGCGAAATTGTTTGTGTCGTTCTCCATCTATGCCTTTTGGTTGATATCAGCGTTGAGGATCGGTTTCTGCATTGCTTCTCTTTTTCTTCAGTTTTGGCAAACAGAGCAAAGGTTTATGGTACACATATGAGATCATTTATTGAGTGTTATAAGAAGCATATTCTGCATGTAATATGATACAGGAGCTACCATGGTAGATACATTTTGATTTTAAGTAGTAAATAACCGTAGTAAAACCCACATAACATGTCAGTGTGTAAGTTAGGTTGCTTGGGAACTAGACAAAGATACACACTGGGCTATTCAGTTATTCTTTTTATTGAACTGGTAAATTAGCATGTGAAAATCCACGTAACCTGTCAGTGTGTAGGTTAAAATTACTCGCAAACTGGTCTATGATACACACTGGGCTATTTAAGTTATTCTTTAAAATTGTGTTGGTAACGGATAACTCTGTTTTGTACGCTAGAGCTGTTGACTCCTTGTCCTGTTGACTTTGGCTCCTTCCCTCTCGCGCCACCCAGCCCAGGCTGTGTGATGAAGCAGCTAGCACTCTCTCAAGGCGAATGAATCATAAAAGGGGTACTCCTAGATTTTTCAGGTTAAACATGTTATTCTAGGCCCCACATCTGAAGTTGAAGGTGACTTAGAGAAGGAACTACATCCAACTTCTTTCTGTGTAACAAAGCTTGAGACCTCCACATATCTTGCTGCTTTCTGTAATCTTCTTTAGAGTTTGCTTTCTGCATTAAATAAAATGGTGAATATGATGTCTTCATGGGTTTTATCCCCCATCTCATCAAAATAATATTTCTGTCTTTATTATTATATGATTAGAGTGAATGCAACATGACTGCATGTTGAGTTTTAACTACCTTTAACAGGGCTTTGAGCTTTTAACTCTACTGATTTTCATCTTATTAAGCAGCTATTCCCTTTTATTTTTATTTCTTTTCCTTTTCTGTTTTATGGCACATTTATGATTCAGCAAAAAAACAAGACTGATGAGCCTTTGGGGCAGATGAAGAGAATGTAGAGCATAGAAGTAGTAATGCAAGCCTCTCCAGCAGCTCTCCTACCAGAACAGCTCACATATGACCTGCTTGAGAGTGCCTTAGAGTTACTGTGGTCTCTCTGCTGAGACAATCAAACCCTGCCTGTGTGACAGGCTCCTTTTTTTCAGTGTGGTGGGGATACAGCTTCACATCTGCGAGCTAAGCCACTGTCTCATTCAACACAGCCCATTGCACAGTCAGGTTGATAGAAATGATGTTTAATCATTAACAACCCAGGCTAGAATAGAGTAATTAACAGTGATAAAACTTTTTATCCCAGTCAGCTCTCTAGTCCCCTGTCCCAACATATCACCTCCGATTTTATGGAACACCTGTCTTATTTAGTTGGTTTTCTTTCATAAAATATCTGTATTTTTTCCCTAGCAATTCTGGACAGGAGTATGGTGTGGATCTGCACAGATGGTAAGGGTATTCTGGATATGCTGCAGTTGCTGAGTAGGTGGCTCTGGACTCTACATCACACATGTGGTGAGGTCAGCATGTCCAAAATGCCCACAGAGAGTGGTCGTTTCCCCGTGACTTTCAGACATCTGTTGTTTTCATTGGCCCTGCTGGTACTGTTTCTGCAGGAATGCTAGATACCAGAAAACCTAGCCAAATTCACTCTTTACCAGGCTCACAAAACTGTCAGGCCAAAATGAGGAAATAATCAGGATGCACGGTAGTGCAGTCTGTGATGTTCGGTGCAGGCACAGTTCTAGCTAGCACTTTGAAGGATTCACTCAGTGCTATGAGAAAGCTGTGTGTTGTAGAACCAGATGGCTTCTCGCTATTCTTTTCTTACTTCATCGGATAGAAACAATTTCTGGTTTACTCATCACATAAGGTTTCCTTATCCTAGCTTTGACACCACATTGATGATGAAGTGTCTTTGATTTCCTCCCCTCCTACCCCAACATCTTTCAGTTTTTAAAGCCACAATACACGCACTTTTTCCTCCTGATGTTTACAGAAGGCTAGAAAGAGTTTAAAAACCACCCTTCTTGGTCTGTTTATAGAACTTCCACAAAATGCACTGCATTTGCTGTTGATGAGTTACACCTCTGAACCTTCATGTCAATTTGCCTCATGGCCTCTGGTTATCTTCTGGAGGTTCATGGTGCTTGAGGGAGACAAGCTAAAGGAACGGGGGCACGTACAGGCACAAAGCTACCAGTCCTGCTCTTCACGGGGAGAAAATACTTCCCTCTTCCTTCCTTCTTATTTTGGTGCGCATCCAGTGCACTTGAAACAGCCAAGTCATCTGCTGAATTTATTTAGAGTTTGGCAAAAGCTCATCATTTTATTACATTTGCACAATCAAAATGATTTTCAGCTAAAGTTTAGTCAATCCTCTTTGGCTTGCCAAATGTGGCAAGATATTCGTTCATTTGTTCATTCATCCGTGCATTTGTAGGTATGTAGTGTGGAAGGTCTCAGTCCAAAGTGCTTACTATTGAAGTAAATATAAAGTAGCTGATGCTCAATTACTGAGTAAGGTTGGTTATATTTATTGGATATTACAGTCACAGAGTTTGCATCAGTTCAGGTTTCTAATGTGAATGCTCTCATTTATGTATTTTTACTTTCTGTACACGTAGTTTGCTCCAAAACCCACCAGCAGGAACACAAAGACTTCTCTTAATTTCAAATAACTGTCTAGATAAAATCCCAAATACAGCTTTTTGAAAGACAGCCTTTGGTACCTTTCCAGAACTTTTTTTTTGGAAGTCAACATAAACATGAGCTGGATTTTTAAAGGATTTTTACCACACAAAATGTTCAGAAGTACTCCCTTATTTTCAGCACCTCATGCTTCAGAATAACTGACCTTTTTTCATTCTGTTGCCACTTTTGTGACCGCTTTTTTACGAACAATATATATAACATATTAACATGTCAGAGATTAGACATGAATTAGCGTGCGCAAATTGCTACAAAAGGGTACCAATTTCAGCTATGGTAAATTAACTTTATATAAAGCGGTGGAACATTTGACTGCTAAGATATTTTTAAAAGAACACTTGGAACAGAAATTCCAGAGGAGGGGAAAATTGGCCTAACCTAAGTGTTTCTCTCAGTGGCGTTGATGTAAACATGAATGGACTTCCAGCTACAATGATTGAGGGCCAACCATCCTGGCTGCTTAAAAGCGCCGTGTGAGGAGAGGTGTTCCTCTGTCTTTTATTGCTGTGCAAGTACCCTGGGGATGCTCCCGTCGTCTTGTGCCTTTGTGAGCCCTAGTCATGCCAGTGCATAGGACAAATGATTCCCAGGGGGCTAATGACATCCTTTTCCATTTGGCCTTCTAGCCTGTACCTTCTATCACTTCTGGCAGTTTGTACCAACCATATTTGCCACTTCCATTTAGCCACCCCAGGGTGACCTCGGAATCTTTGTATGTGTGCTCTTTGTTTGTCTAGCACGGTCTCAACATGCCTGTAAAAAGTCTTAAAACGTTTAAAATGGGAGTCTTCTGTCTGATAACTAGGCCAGTGGGTTTTTTCTTGTTGTTTTGGTTTTGTTTTTTTTTTTACTTCAGATGCTCTCAACACTTCAAATGTCCAAAAAAGGACATAAAACTGAAATCTTGGCCATCTGAAATGCAAAGTTGACAAAAGTGGGTAGAGAATTTTGAGCCCTTCACATTCATGTGAAATGTCATCAGTTCTGCCAATTTTGTGCTTGTTTTGGCATTATTTCTTTGCAGCAGAATATATTTTTTATATGGAACAAAATAGCATGCAATCAATAGCTCATACAATTTCTTCCTTGCCCCCGGCCAAGTCTGTGGTAAACTATGATCTGCCCTTTCAGCTGTTGTAGGATGGAGATCCAAAGAGAACTGACTTGCACGCTAACTGGTAGATAGGGCATTAGACCAGGAAGAAGTATTTGGGTACAGACTGTGTTACCACCCTATAGACTAACCTTGGTCCTTTGTTTCAGTTCCTTACCTGTTAAATACGGAATACGTTGCCTATCACCTCTGCAAGTTGCAAAAATCTCCATAAAAAGTGTTTTATATTATTAGTGGGCATATAAAAATAAAAAGTTTCCATTTGTTTGGCCAAAGGCAATGCCAACATTTCAAACTGGTCAACTGTATCCCTAAAATATTTAAGCCTCTTTTTTCTGTTTAGTTGAAGGTGAGGGGGAAATTCAGGCAAGAAGGAGGGTCAGAAGAATGTGCTCTGCAGAACAAAAAGACCCTTATATAGGTATTTGCAGTAAAAGCTCTCCTTTGTTCTCCAAGCAAAACATCAAACTCCGCTGTAGCAGCAGCCAGGTCCATTTTTTCCTCTTCTCCCATTGAATGCTGCTCTTCCAATTTCACTCATAAAAATATTATTATAGGAAAGTGTAAAATCAGTTCCAATTTCAAGGTCTCTAATTCCAAGGCTGAAAAAAACTATCCTAATATTACATGTTTCTGTTTAATCCAAAAAGCAAAGCTTGCAAATCCACCTGGGTTTTTTGTTTCTACTCTCTGGCTGGGATTGATGAAAGCATAAAACAAGAGAAAGAAAAATCAAGGAGAAAATAATAAAGCTGGAGTTAATCTTATTATTAAATTCTCCTATGGAATGCCATGGCAGGGAATTACATATACCTGTATAACTTAGATGTCAGTAGTGCTTCTTAAAACAATTTTTGGTATATTTCAGTATTATCTAGGCTAAATTTAGGCTGACAAATAAAACCTAGCACCATGTGAGCTTCAAACCCCAACTTCAGTAGAGGCGAGTGATGTCAAACTCTGAGCATAAACCTACAGAAGAAATTACAGCCTTTATCCTAATCTAGCAGTTTATGTGTGTATGTATGTATGTGTGCACATGTATGTGCATGTACGTGCACGTATGCACGTGTGTAGGTGTATATATAAGCATATACACATATAAAAATGTAGCAATCAGCTGTCACCCCCTGCTGTATAAAACACAGCATTAAGAAAACCGTCCTGTAACTACACTTAGTACTAATATATGATCATAGTCAGGACATTTTAAAGTCATAAAGAGAATTTTTAATGAAAATGGTGCTAAATGGCCTTTTTGGAATTCTTAAAGCTAAAAATAATCTACAAAATATCACAGTAGAGGAAAAAAATTAAAAATTCGTTTTAGGGAATTCAGACTGATCTATTTCAAGACCATTACCCAGTCAGATGGAAGAATTATGCACTTTTTAGTAGAGAAATATATTCTTTATTAAAGAAAAGAGATTTTTTTCCAAAGGTTTTTTCAAAATAATTGATGAGAGATAAAGTTCAGTGGAATTTTGTTCCGACAGAGAAAATGGTGAATAACCTCCGATCTGAACAGTAAATGAGAAATATTACACAAAAGAACATGTCTAGGGTAGGCCATTGTGTTTCTAATTTCCTAGATTAATCTTGCAGTCAAAAGTTGACCACCTTGATCCAGAGGGGCCAAACAGCGTAAATCTCCCTCTTACAGAGTCTGCCCTTGCCCTGACACCAGCTTATCACCGCCTGACAGCCGAGTCCTTGAAGTGGTAGCTGAAGTTTACCCTTTTG
The DNA here is from genome assembly GCA_035590275.1 of Ibycter americanus. NCBI lineage: Eukaryota > Metazoa > Chordata > Aves > Falconiformes > Falconidae > Ibycter > Ibycter americanus. The sequence continues at coordinate 69,858,357 of JAVJGI010000063.1, forward strand.
TTTTTACTGTAACGTTTGATTAAAGCAAGCACAAGTGCAGGGGGTTTTTTTCCAAGACATCCAGCATTTCCTTTATAGGTAGAAATGAAATCAAATATTAAATCTTCACACGGAAAAAAAAAATAAAAATCAATGAACCTTATCTAATGACTCCACAGTGTAGATATCTGAGAGAAAATGATGCCAGCACTAGACAGATATTTGACTGCAAGATCAGGTCTTGCAGAAAACAATAGGGTTTTTTCTGGAACTAAATGTGATAGTTTTAAAACAAAAATTAAGAAATGTTTTAAAGTTTTTTCATATTTTTCTGATCATATCCATTGCTTGCTCTCATGGGAAGGATATGAGAGACTTTGCAGCACCGAAAGTTCCTCCTCTAAGTTGCGCATACACATGTAAATGCAGATTTTTTTATTTATTATGAAATTCATAGAAGTTGTTGGAGTTTTAAAACTACTAAAACCCTGACTGGTCACAATTATTTGGGTATACTTATTATATTGGCAACAGCAAAAATGAAGCAAACAGATCCATAATATTTGCTGACAAAACTACCAAAGTTTAATTCTTGGTGAATTTTATCACCATATTTTAAAATAATTGTTTGTCATGATGAAATGACAGAATCAGCATTTGTCACCCAAACTGGCAGAACCGAAATACTCCCTGTGATATGGTAGCATAGTGGAAATGGCAAGAAACTGCTTCTTATTCCTTGTGGGACATCAGTTCTGAGATTAAAAAAGGAGTCCCTGGACAAAACCTGCTGCTCTAGGTAACACAGATTTTGAACTTAAATCTTGGCTTTAGCCTGATCAGAAGCCATGAGCTGCATTTCATCTGAGGATCAAGCCAGGCTTTAAGGGGAAAGGGTCTAATTTCAGTGGCTTTAAAGAGTGACACTTTTAAGAATGAACTGCAGCCTGATGATTGCTGATTATCTTAATGTAATTTTTTTGATTTATTGCTCTGTCTCCTTTCTTTTGAAAAAGTGAGCTTATAAACAACCTCATTTATTAACCTGATCGCTAATCTCTTACTCTAAATATAAGAGCAAACTCGATTCTAAAATTTCCTCTGAACTGGGCAAAGTGCCTAATTTGTGGATGCGAATTCATAACAGGATTTAGGCACCTAAGGGACATTTGACCACTAGGTCCAAAATGTAGTCATCACCATTATCACCAAGGTATCAATACATCTGTTACATTCCTGCTCTACCTGAATAAAGAATGGTTTTTTTCTACAACACAAAACTTCTGTAGCCATCAAAGTGCAGATGAGACAAAAACCTCCTGCTTCTGTGTGATTTCACATTAAAACACTCTCTGTTCATCATTTTCTGTCAGTCAATTATTCAGTCAAGAAACAATAAGCAAAAAGATATCTTGCAGATGAAACAAGAGGCAAATGTTTGCACCTGCTGAAACGCTGTTTTTCTAGAGGGAAAATTGCTGATTCTTTGTCCATTGAATAGTCTCATAAAACAAATGCACAACCACAAATATTCACACCATAGCTACAACATTTGTGCCTCTCATTTATTTATTAAAGGGCTTTTTAGTAAATACTGTCAAATGAATCCAGACTGTTGTTTACATCTCTGAAGAGTAATAAACAGGAGACAATTAACTGCTAATTATTTCCACCTGGTGAACTCTATTTTGAGAAGTTTTGATTAATTAACAGTGGGGATCTATCATCATCATTTGCTGGTGAGAAGGGAAAAAATAACAATTTACCTCAAATTAACATTAATCTGAAGTGAGGTCTTTGTCCATTTTCTGGGTCATTGCCACTAAACTCATTATAGAAATAATTGGAAAATGCAGCCACTGTTAATCAATATAACAATATGATTTCCTTTATGAAGCTGATGGCTATTATGAGGAAGTCTGGAAAGAAATTTTAAAGAAGGAGAAGTAGAGAAGTATTTTCTTTAACCATTAATATGGCCTTACTCTTAGCCAGTCATGGAGTAAAGAAAACTTGCTTTTATTTGTTTTCAAGGTAGAAAACCTCCTTTTCATTTGAAAGGAAAATGTGGAATATTGAGGATGGCTCCATACTGCTTATTTCCTCTTAAACTGGTGCCTACTCATTTCACTGAAAAATTCACGTAGAAAGATTTTATGTGATGGTATTTCTCTGGCCTTTCGGATGGCATCCAAGTTGTCTCTTGGTTTCCCCTGGTCAATGCCTAAAAGGCTGTCAGTTGTGTGAGGGTTCCAGTTGGCAGGGTGCAATAATCCAAGCCCGTTAGCCCTCAGTATTTAATCTTACCCACCCTATATTTTCCTGAGAACATATTTTACACTGTCTCTTGAGATTACAGAGATGCATGTTGGCCAGCCCCACAAGACATTGGTTTAGGATCCCCAGAAGTTTTTTCGGGAGGTTAATTAACTTGTTTGTTGTATTTACACTGCTGAGAAGTGAGTTGGTTTGAACACGGGGATAATTGACAGAAATGTTAGTTAGTATCTATTTAATTATGCTGAGAGTGCCCAGGGCACTGGATGAACATGCTTTTACAGCAGAGCAGTAAAAATCAATCTAAAAATATAGCATGGTAAGTATAGCATGTAAAACAAAGCGGGGGGGAGAGCTAAACATTTTCCCCCCCTATTCTTCTCAGTGTACACTTTGTCTTAGTCTTCTCAGTTGATTTTCACCTCTCGGCTTTCTGACCTTCAGCTGTACACATGTGAAATTCACCTCTGTATCTACTGACTGATTTATCTACAGCTACTATTTTAAAATGTATTTGCTCTTGAGCATATGTGGGTGCCAGACAGAGCCTACTTACTGTTGTATCAATCAAGATTTGAGGTGAAAGCACTAGATAATTCTTTCCTTGTTATTTTTTGCATATTTTGTGTAGTTAATAAATATGGCAGAGAGCTAATGGAGACACGTGGAGGGCAGGCTGATCTTAGGACATGCTTTGCTCTGTTAAAAAATAATAAGATAACAACATCTGCAGAATTTTGTAAGAAATGTGTCATCATTTTCATATGAAATTAAGAAAATCCTATATTCCTGCTTTCTTCTGTTGTGCAAAAAAGTCTTTCTGCTTCAGCAGAACGGTACCGAAAAGATGCCGTATGTGATGACCTTTGCCTGAAAAGCAAATTTTACTGTCAACTGTCCTGTAGGATGCCTCATTTTTTTTTTTTTTTACCAGCATCTTTAATTGTTTAAATTTATGACTGATTTTTTAATTATACATTATTACTGATAAAGAAGTTAAACATTTTCTAAACCATTCAATTTTGTCTTTGATGATAGAAAATTTCTCAAGTATATGACAAAGAACACAGAGACATAAAGGATAGACTTTTTTGTCAAAAATTAAGTATGAAACCTATTTTTAAACTGATGGGACACAAATGAAAAAATCGGAGAAAATCAGAACTGTCCAGTAACTTTCTTCTAAATATTACTGGGGTTTTGTTGTTTGGCATTTCTTGCTTGTTCTCCTAACTGTCCATTATGCTCATGCATACTTTCTAATTAACTTTCTAATTAAATTCTTACATTTTCCTGGAGAAAATGATTCTTCCCAAGCTCCAAGGAACAAATTTTGGTATTTTTCTTGCAGGGGGGAAAAAAAAAAAAAGAAGAAGAAAAAAAACCAAAGAAAAAACAGTCTTTTCTAAGCTTGAAGCAGTATAAAAACAGGGCATGAACACTCAGGGTTTGGAATGAAGAGTTTCTATGAGTGAATTGCCACAGTAGAAAGATGAAGGGAACTTATGACATCTTACTAATTGTTTGTTCTTTTTTCATTGTTATTCATGGAGGAGTAGTTTGGAACGGAGACATTCTAAATAGGATTCAATCCTTTGCACTCTTGTTGCTGTAACACAAGAGTGTGATAATCATATGAAAAAACTCATAACTTTTTGCCTATATTTAAAAGGTTCAAAATAATTTCCTGCCTCTACTGCTAAGAATGATTGATGTTAAGTTAATAGCCTTGTTTTGGAGAAGAAAAAGAGAAATGGAATGAGAAATTTTAATCTTTTTTTTTATTATTATTACCATTTTCCCTTTATTTAAAAAACTAATTTTTGCTTTCCACCCATAATTTTCTTATACTCTTCACAAGTTTCCCAGCTAGCAAGGCAAATACTGCTGGTTAGGTGGGTTATGTTGTACAATGAGATTAAGAAGCCAAGAAAAAATAGAACAGTGTGTGCATTAACAAGATAAGCAGCAGCCAGTGTACTATAGGTCTAATTCCCATCCAGAACTCACACTAGGACAGCTAATTGTCTCAGTCGCTCTATAAGATCTCTGAACAATTCTCAATTATTGAGCTAATGTATAAATTTCAAGTTTTAAACAAAATATGACAGACTGGTTACAACAAATACATTGTCACCATTCACAACAATGCCTCAAATAACATCATTGTTATTTTTTTATTTAAGAGTTTAAATGCAAATTCTTATTGCTGATGGGATTGAGATCAAGGATATACTTCTAAAGTTGACTTATTTGATGTCTGGAATACATGGATTTACCTACATGGAAATGTTTCCATTTACTGTAAGTTTCGGATTTCTGGTGCATGTGTGTGAACCTTTTCTCACGCTCAGTGGTCTTGAAACGCCACAATCCAAATGTGGCTATTCAACAAGTTTAGTTACATTAATAATCAGCTGGGTTTAGTACTAGGGAAATTATTAGACGTGGTGGTGATCTCTAATGCAAAGGAAACAGAGATGCTGTACAGATGTTTGATTATCTATGTATCTTTTCAGTGTAAATAAAAAAGAAAAAGGTATTGAGATATTAATCTTTGTCCATATGGGTGTGTAACTGTGCCTCAATATTTTAAAAGCCAAACAAACTATGCTGGTTTAAAAGTAAACCAGCAGGAGAAATGAACCCAACTCAAAAGAGTTTAGAAGTCAGATCTACAATTTAATAAAAAGATTACAATAGATACACTGATACACAGGAAAATTGGTTTTAGCCCACAAAACCCAGTTGT
>JAVJGI010000063.1:69863464-69873899 GCA_035590275.1 Ibycter americanus
AACAGCATCAGTAACAGTTCAGGATGAATGGCAGAGAGGGTATAGAATACACAGTTCCAGTTACACCCACACAGTGAGTGTCCCAGCCACTCTAACTAGGACACAAACTCTCTGACCTTGAATCTGAACCAGCTGTATTCCAGCATCCTGAATCCAAATCAAACATTTTCAGTGTTCTTTTTGAAAGTTTGATAAGATGCAGTGATGATTACATTACAGAAGTAATGAAATCATATTACTCTCTGTGGCCAGATACAAGATGGGACACACTCTTTATATCAGAACCTGAACATTGCCTTTATATTGCCTGGTTTGCTGATGTTTTGATGAGTTACTAAAATAATCTGGAAATTTCAGCCTAGTTTCGAAGACAACTTGCTTATTTATCTTATCTACCATGTATCATGACTATGTTTTCTATCTATATTTTCTAACTTTAAAAAGTAATGTCAAAGTTTACTTGGTGTACTTTTTTTAATTAAAATGGTTATTTACATATTAAAAGAATCCTGGAGAACATAAAGTACTATACCACCTCTAAATTCAGGATAGAGTGGATTGAGGGAGTAGATCAGATTTTTCAGGGGTTTTTAATGCCTTAAAGGTCTTTAAGCCCACCAGATATAATGCTCTATGGAGTATGTTTGAGAAAAAAGGTCTTTTTCGCTTAGCAATCAGGATCAAGGTCAGGAACTGCTGGCTGAGGCACCGAGTCAACCGTGCTGCAGAGCACACCCACTTTTGGTGTGAATAATGACGTACAATCCCACTTTATTTCAACATAACATTAGATTTGATCCTAATGATATCATCCCACCCACAAAAAGTGCTGGCAGAGAAGAAGAAACTGTGCCTGGAGTGGGGATTGCCACAACACACACAGAGCAAAGGTAACACAGAAGGGCTGAAATAGGGTTTTGCAGCTCTTTTTAGTGAGTTGGTGAAGATAGGCTCTATGTTAAGATCAAGTTCTTGTCACACACTGATATAGAAACAAACAAATAAAAAAAAGTAGAAATAGATATCAGACCTAAGCCAAGTTATATGACTGAGAGCTGCAGAACTAAGGAGAGAAATGTGACTGGGCTTTTCTGAAACTACAATCAAGATTAATTCCCCTTTGCAAGAAAAAGACAGACAAAAAGCATCTCAAAGAAAGCTAAAATTGAAGAAAATGCATGTCAAAAATTTTGGCTGACCTTGTGCTGTTTCTTCACCAGCACCACACACTGGCACACGTGCATGTACGCACGCACCCACGCACAGTTACTCTCTTCAGCTCAGTTCTGCCAGGAAAAAGGGTTCAGGATGGATTCTCACTTTCACTGAAACCCTTTTACATGACTTTGGAAACGTAAAGCACCAAAGGGATTTGTCCCTTCCTCTTGCCTAAGACAGAAGGTTTCCCTGTGTACTAAGGCAAAATTCACACTGTGCAGCTACTGAAGAAGAAGGGATTTGATCCACCATATGTTGGGTGGAATGTAGCAGCTATTTACCAAAACACAACAACTCTATACAACATGCTAGGAAAGGAAATTAAGAAAGCTGTCTCCATGTGAAACTGCAGGGGGAATTTAAGAAAGCAGAATGTAATTAACCTAATTGAAACTTGTCAGAGTGCAGGATTTTTCCAGAGCCTTACTGTTCAGAATGACTTTGTCACGAAACAAACGAGCCACTGCCACAGACACTCACTTTTAGAAAGCAGCAGCTTTGATTTTTTGATTATATCTGCCCTAAACTCCAAAGGCTGTTCATGCACTGAGCATTTAGTCCTCTGTATTGTTTGTTCTTGGCAAACAAGCAATAAAATCCAGTTGGTGTAAGAGGACATCTTGAACAAACAGTCCATAATTGTAAACATTTTCACTAGCGACATAAATGAGAGAAACTGATTGTTTTCGGGGTCTTGGGAAACTGAAGGAGATATTGATATTGCTGCTGTAAAGCAGAGGCACTCTACAGAAGACAAAAAAGAACTCAGCGATACATCACTTACACATTTTTCAAAGGTTCACCCAGCAGCATTTTTACAAGCTGCATTCTTTTTAATACAAATGACTATTGGACAGGAACGATGACTGTACTCACTAGCTGCATCACCTTTTGGATGTATGGCATTGCCTCTTCACCTCACTCCTCTTCAGTAGGAAAAGAAAAGATTGGGAATATTTTAATGTACTTATTGTTGGATAGATAAACTGAGATGGATGATGCAGTTAGTGACTTCTAAAATTTATAAAGCATTTCAGCAGCAGATGTGAGAATGCTGAAGCCTGCTTTAAACATTTCCTTCCCTAGTTCCCTAGAACTGCAGTACTGAACAGTGCAGTTTGGATAAAAGAAACCCAAAAGCCAACTATTGTGAATTAATTTCAGTCCTGATTTCTCCAACCACACATGCAGCTCAAAGATGATCTACTAAATCTTTCAGGTCCATTTTCTGACCCATGGAAAGAGCAATATTGCGGTTCTATTTAACACATTCTCAGTTTCAATTCCTTGCCCCCAGACTAATAGTTTTACTGTTCCCGAACTCATACTGCCTTTTCTGCTTACTGGTCTAGCCACCTTACTAAAAAAAGTTAAACCTTGACTGACGCTAGTTGCATTGTTCTTTTTTTCTTAATAGGTCTCTGGTCTTGGTATTATTGGAGACTATAATAACTTAGTGAGGGAGGAAAAAATGTCCCCTCTTATTGTGTGCACAGGTTCCCATGAGAAAACCATTTGTGTTCTGGAACTTTGCTATCCAATAAAGTATGGTCTCTAAGGCATACGATAGAATCCTTCATGTCACACAGTGAACAAGAATGGAAATCAGCAGTAATGCATTGTTTTACAAAGAGTTTGGAACAGGAATGCTTTTACCAGAAATTTTGCAAAGGGAGGATCATTGGATTTTAAAAGAGTTGAACTAAACATATAATAATGTATAAGGTGCAGATGTCAACAAAATCTGTGTCTTTAAAAAAGTGAGTTAATTCCTCCTAAGAAGGTAGGCTACTAAATGAGAGTGGGGGAGAGGAGCAAGAGGTACCACACTCCAGAAGGCAGCGTGGAGGCAAAGACCTCCTGCTGATCCCGTGGTGACTGGAAGGGTTTGCCAAAGAGTTTGTTCTTGCATGCAAAACTTTCCACAACAGGAAAACAAAAGGAAATCTTAGAGAAAACGTTTCCACCTAGCAGTTATCTCATAGTCCTGCCCATTTACACAGGAATTAGTCACTTGGAACTGGTATGTATAAATACATAAAAATATACTTGGTAACCCTTGGGACTGAGAACAAACTTGAGGATATAGCTCATAATGTGTTAAGAAACAGAACCTTTAGTGATTCACTGCACTAGTTTAGACTCCTTGATATGCTTCTTATCTCATTTAGATGGGAAGCTCTAGATGTGAATACGTCCTGTGTATAAGGAGGAACATCCAGCTGGCTATGTGACCACAAAACATAATTAGTTCCATACTGCCTCCAAACTTTGTTTCTGCACTTGAGGAAAAGTTGGTAGGAATTGCAATTGAAATTACTAGAAACTGTCTGAATATTTTGAGGATCTGGACCTTACCTCCCCCATACTTCAATTTCTTCTGTGTAAGAAAGGAAAAAGAACTTTTCTTAAAAGGACAACTCTTCTGAATTCTGTAATGATACCTATTGCAATGTTCAAAATATTAACTTATCAGTTCCGGAAAGTGGATAAAGATGAAGCCAGAAAATGTCACTTAAAGAGGATAATCTCGTTTCCAGAATAACCAACACAATTGTTTTCTAATGTCAAATTCCATAATTACAGAATACATTTGTGGGTTTTTTTCTTAAAATTCTGCTTTTCCTTTTATCTCTTGAACTTAATCAGAGATTTTCAGCAACAAATTCTGAAACAACTAGAGGGTCTTTAATACGTATTTTGCTTACATTAAAGATAATCGGTCTTTTTAAATCCTTCTGATTTTTCATTTACACATCAGCTTGTCTCATAACCCAAATCTACTTTCCATAACGTCACTCAAGATTTTTTATTCCATTGGTTTTCTGTGGAATGCGTTCAGTAAATCCTTCCAGGCATTTCTGACTGTCCTCATGGCTGAGAAGCCAAATTATATGTCATCAGAGTGATTTTTTTTTTTCTTAATCTCTAATTCAAGTTTCCCAACAGCAAGTACTGGTGACCCAAGGGCTTTCTTCCTCTTCCCCCTGCCCTCCCCCCCCGGCCCTCCCCCCCCCTTTTTTTTTTAGCAAAGCAGTTCAAGATTCTCTCTATACAAAGAGGAGTAAGAATATTTAGGAATGTCTATTTTCTCTTTCCACTTGATTGTTCTTTATTCCATTCTATTTCTCACCCCACTTGCTCAACTAGGTTAATTCTTTAACAGCTACTCTCACAACCAGGATCGATTCAAGGTCAGATCTGTGGAAGATTAAAAATAGTGAAAATGGACTGTCTGATTTGTAAACACTAATACATTCTGTATGAGTGAACCAGAATGACAATAGAAATAGACAGTTTTATATATCATTTAGTGATTTTCAAATGTATTCCTCCTATACAATCTAAATTGTTAAATGTCAACCTGTAAATTCCCCAGTTTCTTGAAAAATGTCTATCAAAATAGCAGGGCTTGCAATGGTAACTATTTAATTTCAGCAACCATCTCCAAGTATTTATCAAAGCATTTTGTAAATACAGAACTCTAAAATAACTCTCATGTCATCTGCGTAACAAAAGTTATTTGTATCCTCTTATGTTACCCACCATAAGAGCTGACTATATGCCCTGACTTCCTAATGGAAAGATAGTCACCAGTATCAGTTGGAAGGTGACGGGGGAGTTAATTCTTATGGATGTATTTTATGAGTGTATAGAAGGAATATTACTGTATGTATGTGCATGCTATCAAACCAAATTAGTAGTTTGGTTTATCAAACCAAAACAGAGTGGTTGAAAGATAGGCAACCTATCAAAATTGAGGGAACAGTGTGCTAAAGACAGTTCCATTAACAATAATTTTGCCCTTTATGAATTTGTTTGCCAGTCATGAAGTCTTCAGTTACACAATCATCTTGTCCATTACATTCACTATAACGCTCTCAACAATAAAATTTGAAGCTTGGACCATTGATCTTCAGCGCACAAAAGGTCCCCAGATTTCTAGTGCTTCTTTTAGAGAACTAATTATTAGAGGTTGCCATAAGCTGTTATCCATAGTGTACCAGATGCTAGTTATAATGCATGGAAATAGTGGATTGCATATGCACGCATATCACAGGTCACATTACCAATTGCATTAACTTTCAGAGATGCTTTTTTAGACAGCGCAGTTAACAGAAGGCAACCTGTGCCCATCATGTCAGACATCTGGATTCTAATCATAGTTTATATGGGGTTTTTTGCTAATGTATAAATCTCTGATGCACAAAAATGTCACAAAGGGCACATTATTAATATTAATACAATGTTGAATACCTGGTCTTCCTCTTTACTGCATTTTCCCTAATCCAAAATGAGTTAGGAAACAATTAGATGGCAGTCACTAAATAAGAAGTTAACTTTTCTGTGTCTTTTCTAGAAACTCAGTTACGTGCCATACAGAAGTGGTTTCTCAAAAGCATGCAACGTTTTTATTGAGCAAAAAGTAATTTTAGCAGCATTTCTATCTAATCACACTGAACAAGGACTTTAAATGACAGTTCTGATGGTAGTAAAAATCTGGGTGTATTTTAATAAGATAAAGAATAGCTTATTTCTTCCCTGACCTCCTTGTCAAAATCTGAAGATGCTTTGAAAATGATCAAAATATCAGGGTGTTTCAGAAGTAATTAGGCAGAATAAGCATCCACAAAATAAACACAGAAAAGTAGAGAATAGGCTTAGTTTCAAGGCCACTACTGTGATCCCTGTAGCGGTGCAAAGTTAAAAGAAAATTATGTGCATAGCAGAGGTCTGCTTCAGTTTTGGAATTACACTGTTTTGGAATTAAAATAACACTTTTGTGATGCTAGTACCTTAGTGATGAGCTAATCTGTGGAAATACAACATCTGCTAGAGCTATAAAATTAAAATTAATAAGGTACTTAAAGATTTCTTTTTGAAACAATAGGGTTTGCTTGTTTAAATCCTCTTATCACTTAAACTGCCTATTGTGTATTCAGTCTGTGAAAAGTTTTTTGCTGCAAGTTTGTCAGTCGTTGTGTTCTCAGATCATTTCTTAGCCGAGCTGGGAGATTTGAAAGCAGTGGTATCAACTATTATTCTGTTCCACACACATCATCCATGAATAGACATTTAGCAGCATTTCCATGTTGTGTAATAGGGCTTTCAAATTTTCCCTGTTGCTTCAGTATATTAGTACAGTATATTGGATGCTTTTCTGTTTTACCTTCCCTCATTTTATGCATAGATGAGAACCCAGCATGTATCTTCCTTAACAAAATACAACAGAGCAATAGTTTGATGCCAGATGAGACAAACAAAGGATATCCAAATAAAAGGATAATGTGGTTACATGACAGTATGGTTTATACGGTTATATTGTTCTAATTACAGAAAACACTTTTCAGGTTTTAAAAGATATCTATACTTTGCTGACTTTAGAGATAGTAAAAGTCTGGCCAAGCGAAAATCTATTTAAAATATCAGGTATACTGTTGCTCTTCATGTGTGTTCTTCATGCTCTTCATCATTCCAGCCCTTCCTCACCTCCTCCTCTCAGCAACTGTGCCATGTATCAGGGAAAGAATCCTCCTTGTAGCAGAAAGAATCACTCATTAGGATTCCATGGGATCACTGCATCCCTCACCAAAGGGGAGATTTCATTCCATTTTACAGCTCTCCCCTGGAAGTTGGAAAGAACCTCCTCTCCTCTCTGCGGGCACACTGCAGCAAGGCGCTGTGCTGCTTTGCAGGCATTCTTCTTGGGGTTGGCTGGTGTGAGGAACACTGTTCTCACAGGACTTCTCCATTATCTTAAGAAAAGAAAAGAAACAGTGAAGCTTCATAGAACAAAAAAGTCCTTTTGGAAGAATAGGCACTGACAGAGGATGACTGGCTGGGCAATTTTCCCTCTGTCCTATTTTAAATGACTAGGGAAAAGTAAAGTTTCATATTTTTTCACTAGTACATCCAGATGTCCTAAGTGCCAATGTTTGTGTGAGGAGCTAGGGATCTCCTCCTCTGGGAGGGAAAGACTGCTAACCTTTCATTTTTTTTTTATTTTTAGATTGATGGCTGATCTTGAAGTAGTTTCTTACCTAAAAAAAAAAAAAAAAAAAGCAAGCCTGCTTTTGTACGTTACTTGCTTGGTGCCTAACATTCCTGATGAACAGGCCTGAATTGGATAGAGATGTATTGCTAGGGAGCAGAAGCACCAATTTGTAAATGCAGTGCTAAATCAGTAATGCTAAGGAAAACTATCTACTCCTGCAGCTTTACAGATTATAAGATGTGATCTCCTCTGTTTCTGGTTGAGCCTCATAAAGAGCAGAGAAACTGGGAAACAGAGAATTAAGCTTAATTTCAAATGCTTGCCCTACAGTGGGACACAAATAATTTGGTCTATGGAGGTGGAAGAAATTATCAGAAGCTTGATCCATGCAGATTTTAGTTAAAGCTGTTACACTGTAAAATCCTGAATGGTTATTTTTAAAATACAATTTCCATTGTAGCTGTAACTTAGTTCTATTTCAAAATATAAGAAAAAAATTTGGGGGAATGGTTATTTAAATTCTATTTTTATTTTTAAGAGTGTCTTAAAATTCCCCTTTTTCTCCCTATTTCAGCCTTTTGAACAAAATTGGAAAAGCTTCTGGGAGAGCAGAAAAAGGGAGCAAAGCTGATACTTTCTGCATGCATTTACAATGCTGATAAGCCAGAAAGGCAGACTTCCTGTTAAAGCACAGATTTTATAACATAAGTTCAGTTCAGACTTCTAATCCCCTGGAATTTGTTTTCAAAATGTTGATCATAGATGAGCAACACTTGACGCAAGTGGGATTTCCTTTTTTCCTAGTCTGAAGTTTTCTACAGCTTCATCCTTGCTTAAAGTTTCAAGCCAGAAAAGACTACTAAAACCTCAAGTACTACTTTTTTTTTTTTTTTTTTAATGACAGCAGCCATTATATTTAAAGTCCTGCATTGAGCTAAATAGTTGGCATTGGCAAAAAAAAATCCTGTCCTCAGAGGTTATTCTTTTTGATGTATCTGGAGTCTGAGGTCCATCTGATGATACAAAGCGACTGATGCGTGATAAACCCATTGACTGCACGGGGAACCATGTTTCTGAGAAGGTCAGAAGATTTCTGTCTATCTGATAGGTTTTCCATTTATTTCTGCAGTCATTACCAAGGCTCGTTGGTTTGATTCAGGCTGTGGGACTGGAGGAAGTTTGAGTAGGATCATCCATTACTTTGACAGGCTCTGTCAGAGTTAATTATCTGTTCAGAAAAAAAATGAGCAAAATATGTACCTGTTATTGGAATACACATGTCCTGACATTTGTCTTTATGAACGCATTATGGGGTAGCAGTATGGCCACTGAATAGAAAATCATAGTTTTTTTGAAAACTGGACAAAAGGATGACGCTGTAAATAAATATATGGAAGAGCTGAGGTGGATTTATCTGGAATTGTGATGTGGGGTGGCTCTTCCCCTTTCCGTAAGTACACTGTTAATCACTCGATAGGGAAGCAGCTGCCTGCTGCCTGAGCAGCTGCTTCCAGCCTTGGGAAAGGTTAGCTCACATAAAAGGATGCTTATTGGTAAGTGAATGGAAACTGCTTTACGTCTTTTTTTGTGCCTGTACATTTTCTTTTTCCTTGGAGTTTAGCACTGAGGTGCCATACTGAGAAAGAACTACTCCTTCATACATCCACCGTGTGACTAAAGCTGGGACAAAAATCACCTATAAAGCTGCTGATTAAAAATTAGTTCCCCCATTCTCCTGGGACCAGATTTTCAACTTCAAAAGACATTACTTCATTCATCTGGGGATTATATAGTTTAAAAGAAACACCCGAAAGCAGAATTAACTCATATTAAACCAATAAAGAAGGCAATACAAATCAAATCAGTTTTAAGATCATGGTTGCTTTGAAAACAATTAGCCTTAACACAGATCCCATTAAATATTATATATTACTTGCCTAGAGGGTGTCAATCAGGAAAGAGAAGAAGGGAAACAAAGGGAACTTCAATGAAAATTAAGTAAATTGATTAGTTTCATAAAGACTGGTGTATATTTTTCATTACTTTTATTTTAGCATTTTTTCCAGTTCACATAAACACTGCTGTGATGTTCGTACGTCATGGGCTGATTCTCTTTGTCTCGCAGCAATGTGACTTTTGCTTCAGGCTAAGATACCCTAATGGAGAGGATGACCCACTTGTTCCCTTCGCTCTCTGGGCTTCCCCCTCCAGCTAACGGAGTTCTGTGTTACTTCCCATTAGAAGGAATTCTGAACAGCCTGATATTTTCATCTCTAAGCCAGATGGCCATTTGAGGGTGGTGGTGGCATGTAATAACCTATACCGCTTTAATATTCTTTTTTGTTTATTGCTTGTCAAATAAAGGAAGTTCTTCAATGAAGACTTCCCTTAGATGCAATATCACTGTCTGCAATACTTTAAATTCTGAAAAGAATTGTGTTAGACCTCTTTTACTCCTTCCAACCACCAGACATAGCCCAGGCTGACAAGCTCTTCCGTCTTTCTGTCATCTTCTTACTTAGCTTTAAAAAACTCACTTGAGTGCATTTGCTGCCTTTTTGCCTTCCATTTGACAACGAAGGTTATCATGCTCTCTCTGGATTTATATTTTTAAAGTGTCATCTTGCAGTGATCAGTATGACAGCACGTTTCGTACAGTGGCCCATAAAACCTTTGGAGACAACCCAAGAGGGGATTAGAGCTTGTGAAAGACAAAGTTGGGGGAGGGAAAGAACTGAAGGATTCTTACTATAGTTCATATTTCATACAGGGGGAAAAAAAAAAAAAAGGACAAATTCTCCTCTTCCCCCTTGGAGTTTATTTGATGACCGGTGCCACTTGCAGTACTTCTATAATCCCCGAGATAGCACAACTTTTCAATCAGAGTGAAACATAGTATCATTTTATTGCACATAAGCTTAAACCCTTTAGACAGACACTGCTGCTTTGTATAAAGAAATATGAAATGAATATGAATTGCTTGGATTAATGGGACAGAAGACATTGGTAAACACTTTTATTGGAGATTAAACAGTACCAAAGCCCTTTAGCTGGTAATGCGTGCTATATGATGATATGGCAAGTATAATGTGGGCTGGATATTTGATACTGAGATGTATTGTATCATAAACCACAACATTTGCTGTGGGGGGCTGCCCCGGCGGGGCGGCGGGTGCCTCCCGGCGCTGCCCCCTCAGCCGGGCGGGGAGAGAATGTCCCGCC
>JAVJGI010000063.1:69874459-69930823 GCA_035590275.1 Ibycter americanus
ACCCTACATTTTAAATATATATGTATATATAGTTTCCTTAATTATGGGAAACTGCAAAAAGCAGGTTCAGAAGAGTGACATTAGTCACTGCTTTCTGACGCGGGGCCTTTATTGCATTGCACCTCTGTGGGCGTTATCCTGCCATGGTCACTGTGGCCCTTGCTGGGATCAACTAGCAGGAGGCGGCATACGGAAATTCAGTGTGCATTTTCTCATACTTGAGCCTCAGTTGTAGATTTTCAATCATTCCTGATGTCTGGCTTGTAAATGTTGCCAGATCAACTTCTTTTGTCTTACACCAAAGCCCACGCAGAGCCAGCGGGAGCTGCGAGGTGGAGCGGGTTATTTTAGCCTAACAAAACAGAGAAGAGAATCCTTCCTGCTGCCGTTAAGGAAAAGGTTCATTTCACTCCTTCTGTGAGCTGGATAGAGAAGTTCATCATGTTTTACAGCTTGTTTTCGAGCTGGAAGTTGTAGTCCCCCATTTGGGAATGATAGTTGAGCCCAAGGGAGAATCGGAGTTCAAAGGGCGACAGATGACGCTACAAGGGACTGTTACTCGCTTTGTCAACCTGGCTGAGTAACAGCTGCTGCGGATGAACTGCCTTGGAGGGTACATTTTGCTGACAGAATTCCAACACGTACTGAGAAGAGGCAGAAAAGACTCCAAATCATTGGCGGTTAATCCAGTCTCTCAGGAATTTCTGTAAGAAACTAGAGCTGACTACTAAATAGCTCACATCCTGACCCACCTGAGATGTAGATCTCAAATATTACGGAATTGTTTTGGCGCTGTTGTGTTCGCCAGTACCACAACCCCATCTTTTTAAAAGTATCTCACATCCTGACTCACCTGAGAGGTAGATCTCAAATACTACAAAATTGTTTTGGCACTGTTGTATTCTCCAGTACCATAAACCCATCTTTTTAATCAGTGGGCTTAGCGGTAGGATAAAGTCTGCTCACTGTAAATTTAAAGGGCACGTTCTGAAGTAATGGCTAATTTTCCAGGCATCTGAAGGAGGCAGCCCACTGTGTCATTGGGTCTCGCTGCTGAGAACAGCAACAGATATGAAGAGAATAATGATCGACGCAGAGCTCTCCCGGCCAAAGTATAGCTCAAATAGCTCTACCATTAAACTCAAACTATTAGTCAGACTCACTCCGTTTTCTGTAGGTTACTCAGCAAACTGTAGCAATTGCTGACATCCCAGATATAGTCAGTGTTTCATAAGTTGGACTGTTATTCACTGGTTTTGTAACATAGTTCATAAAATAAAGTTTCCTTCATCTAACTGATTGTTACTGTACTGAGCCCACTTGGGCTTTGTCAATCCAATGTTACGGCAGTTCAGAAAGGAATTTGTCTTCATCAGAAGGAAACAGTTGTATTTTATTTTAGTGGGAACGAAATGAGGGCTGGAGTAATTACAAGACAAAATTGATGAAAGAAAATTCTGATGATTTTGTCTCTGTGTGTATATTCCAGAACATCAGAGATGCTTGTATTGTACCTCACTTTTCTGTTTGGTCTCTTATAAAGGTGACATGTCTTTCTAAAATCTACTTCTAGTGCTGCATCAGATATTACCAGTGAAAAGGGTAACCAGTTATTCATTCTTATGGAATGATAACATAGTGGAAAAGTCAGGATACAGAAGAAAGCCCTGGTGTGTGACCATCTGTCTTGAGGAAGATTGGCTTCCTATACTTGCCAGTAATGGCTTCCCTTGGACATCGTCACAGATTTGTCTTTCAAAATATAAAACTTTCAGGTATTTTGAGAAAGGCTGAAGCAGGTTATCTCTGAATCAAGAAACATTGTTCTGTAAGATGTGGAAATAGCAACCCTTTCATAAAGGCTTAAGAGCTTTTCAATTTTGCATATGTTCTACTTTTTTTGGTAGATTCATTAAAACCTTACATGGGAATATTGTAAAGTGGAAAATATGAAGTAATACCCTACTTTTCAGAGATGCCTCTTCTCCTAGTATGGTACCTCAATAGTTACAGGTCAACTGATGAGGACAATTCAATTGCTCGTTCTTCTTTGAAATGGTCAGCACAGGAGCAATAAAGGAAGCACTCTTGCAAATGCAGTTTGCATGGCTTATTATTTACTGTATATCTTTATGATTATTCCCTTTGTACAAAAAACCAACTGTCTACTGGGCATAGCAGATGGCTTGTATTATCAGCTAAAAAGAAATTAATAAAATCGTTTGAAATTCTATGTTGAACCCACAAAGGGTGCATAAAACTAGCTGTGGTCCAATGAGAAAATTTCCTAGATTCAAGGTTTAGGTGTTTTACCTCCCTGCAAGTCATATAAGTATTATGTTATCCCATCATGACATCTTCCTTTGGGATTATAAAAATGTACCTTTTATATATTTCAGCCTTTTAAGGAGTCTTCCACCATTTACTCACAACACAAAATTTAACCATCTTGTATTGAAATGCTCATAAACATATTTCAGTTTTATGTAGTGTAATTTGAACGAGAAAGAACTGAGAGAAATGATCAATGAGCTCCTGTGTCTATTTGTGGCTGCAATAAAGCCACTTTAATATTGCAGACTTGCACAATGCATCACATAATAGAAATGCGATCGCCTAACGATGAATGAACACACAGCAACATTAACACTTCAGGGAAGGGCAGTGAAAATTATGAGATTCAAGGGACGCTATTCTTGTGGGGAGTTTTCTCATGAGAACAGATTAAAGCCAAGGCATCCTCAAAAGGAAATAACTTTGCACACACATCATGTAGTGCTTGAAATTAAAAGAGCTACTGCTGTAGAAGAGCGCTCAGAGTTCCTCTACATATGAAAGCACTAAAGTGATGGCCTCTCCTGCTTCAGATGAAGGTGCTTAGTTCTTTCACTGTGTTTAATTCACAGGAAATTGCAATGGACACAAGTGCAAAGGATTTGTCTTCTCTGGCTACACAGAATGATGATGCAACTAAACTGTCTTTTTTCTGTCCTTGATGAATGAAGTTGCAAGTAATTTACTTTCTTTTTTGACTGTGAGTGTTGTCCAACAATTTTCTCCAAGACTGTAGGGCTTCTAGTAGGTGGAAATCTTGCTTTAGAGAAGACACTGCCTTGATAGTCTTTGTTATGTCCCTATGTAATGTAAAACCTAGTTGGCAGATCAAACCACAGTGTGGGGAATTAGATTCTCAAGAAGCAGGCAGTCTGCCACCATCTTCCTCTTAAAATGGGGCCTGTGTAAGTGAAAGACAAATGATGGCCATGCCCAAGAAGAGTCTGTCTGAAGATAACACAAAAAATGTTTAGCTTTTCTGAATAAAGTTCCAGTGTAAACCAATTTCTTTTTATGTTTTAATCTGTTATTTTGCTAGATTTTAATTGTGAAATCATCATTATTAGAATATGCTCCTTGACTGTGAGGTTATTATCATTTGGGGCAATTTATTCTTGGTGAAATTTTTCCATGGAATTTCATTTCTTGGAAAATGACCTTCCATGGAATGGTTTGGCTTAGGCATTCGTCTGCTGTGAAGTTAAAAATTAATTCATGGATAGTACACATCCTGAGATAGAATACTAGTAAAAGCTTTCCTGTGAAGTTTTCAATGGTTGCCTAATGTGGAAGGAAACAGTCTGTTTAATTTCTGATAGTAGCTTCCTATATTTTGAGCGTTAACAGTTTAATGCCATCTGTGAAATAGCATGTAGATTTTATATTTATGTATACAACAGTTTACATTTAAAATTAATCTCCTGCTGCACCCCTGCAGAGATTCTTCTCCCAGTATACAAACTGATCATCTCAACAGCGCTATAGTATCAAAGCTTTTATGTACATAATACACTGAAGTGTTTCTGTCAGATATTGTGTTGATGTATTTTTATGAAAAGTTTTCTGTTGGAAGTGTTCTTCCATTATAGCTCAGACTTTTCCTGCAGGTATAAGTCTTTCCACAATAATTTACGCAGGAAAGGACTGTTGAATAGAAATTCTGGTCAAGGAGGAAGTCATGCAGCCTGTTCCTCTGCACCCTCGTCTTCAAAGTACACACATACATACATAAATACATCTATAAAATCACCTATATCCTTCTCCTGTAAAAATGTCATCTACTAGTAATGGTAATTACTTTTTCTTATAAGCAATGATTTAAGGCTCAAATTAATCCCCCGGGAGTACATATACTACGTGAATATTTTGAGTTGTCTCATTTTTCACAAGCCTTCCTTCTTTTCCCTCTTTTCTTCTTTTTCCTCATCTTTTTCTCCACCACCGTAAAACCCTCATGCTGAGAACATTCCCTGAAGAACTGCTTTGAAAAATGTTCTTTGTTTGCATGTATAGCTGGGAAATAGTTTGGAATCTTTATTATAATTGAAGAATAAATAATTTTGTGGATTGCTTTGGTTGTTCTGCTTCCTCCTGAACATAAAGCCAGCCAAGATTTATGTGCTTTCTCCTGAACATATCAGGCAGCCAAGATTTATGTGCATGTGTGACAAATTTTTAGGGGATATCAAGGAAGAACAGAGCCCAGAGGCAGTTCAAACTAGTTCAATGGAAGCGTGTGCTTAAAGCATGGCTGAGGAAATTAGGTGACCAACTTCTTACGAAGGGAAAGTCTCCAGCTTCCATCCCACCTTAGACAACATTATGAATGAATGAAATAAATGAACTTTTAGAACTCAAGAATAAAAATATCTGTGTTTCAAAGCTGATACCCATTTTGTGAAACTGTAATGAACCGGACATCAGAATTATTTATTCTGACATAAGTTACATTATTCCTTGCAATACCCATTGCTTTATTTAGATATCTACATTTGTTGTAGACGTCATGAAGCTTCTTTTGGGTTCTTTTCTGGGGGTGGGGGGAGGAGTTGTGGGTTTTTTTGTGTAAGGGAATCTTTTTCTTCTGGGAAAGCCATTCCCAGACAGACTGGCAAATTCCACTTTGTGCTTTTCTGCTTAAAAGTGAGATCATTTTCTTTCAGCTCTCTCAAACTACTTCAGTTGTATTACTGCACAATTCCTACAAGTATCAAATATTTAAAAATAAAAATTATTAAGGACTGCAACTATAAGTCTTCCAAGTCATGCTGCTGCTGCTGCACTGCATCCACCTTTTTGTCTCTTCTGCAGTTATATTTGTGTTCTGCTGCTGCTGCTGCACTGCATCCACCTTTTTATCTCTTCTGCAGTTATATTTGTGTTCATGCATACGATCACATGAACACGACAGTAAGTCACCCATCACTCATTGTGTAAATCTTTAAATGACGACTCTTAATTCCTGTGGAGCAATTATGAATTTGTACCTGTTAGTCAAGACCACAATTAGATCCAGTCTGGGGAATACCTTCTGCAGCCAGATAGTCCGTCTGAAGATTAACAGAAACCTAACAAATAACATAAGGTTGATAATGAGGAAATTATTTTGTGGCACACTCTTCCAAGTCCCACTGAAAATTCAAATAGTCCAGCTATAGGTTTCCTACTTCACCATGTCTATCTTCAGCAGTGCTGTCATCATTTCACTGAGTTTAATTTCATTCTCTTTAAAGCAAAACATTCAGGTTCCTTTGAAGTTTCCCCAGAGGAAGCTCAAAATTAGTGGTTCAACTGACAGCCCATAGAACAAATCCATGCGATCAACACAATCCCTCTAGTTCACTATGTCTTTCTTAAAAGCAGGCCACAGTATAAGATGCAGTGGTGGTCTCCACCATGGAAGGAAGAGCAGGACACCCATACCACCTACATCTAATGAGGTCCCCTCGTTCATCTCCACACCTAACTCTGCTCTGTTGATCCTGCTTTAGTCTTAGTCAGCAAAAGAGCTGCGGGAGAAAACCAAGAAGGTCTATCTGTACCTCTGTGTCCATCTATTCTTGGCAGGTACCAGCATCAATTTAAAGTATTCTATCCACTGCATCGGAAATGCTCCTGCTGCTTTCTGGCCTTGTGGCTGTATGGATTTACCTCACTTTCAAAGGGAAATATGCATTGCCAGATCCAAAGGCTGAAGCCTTTCACCCTGTGTCCATGCAGGAGAACTAGCACAGAGTTGCTGGGCTGCTTCACTCCCGACCCCACTCAGTAGCCGTGGCTCAGCGGGGCAGTAAATCAGCAAGAACCTCTTTCCCCTACCATGAGACACCTCCGCGGGCAGCAGAGTGGGAATGTCCTCCATCCTTCCACTCAAAGTGGCAACTGACCTTTGGATGACTTTTATTTAAGACCTTCTTGAACAGTTTGAAGGACAATATTATACTCTGTGAAAGATATATGTTCTTAGACATGCACGCCCGCTGCAAACCTTGGTTAATGTTTGGACTTTTATGCATGTCACTGGCATCTGATTTCAATTTCCCGTATGGGAGGTAACCACTGTTTCTGCCTATCAAAGATCAAATCAGTTGACAGTCTTCAGCATCTCAGTCTTTTACATTCTAGAGAACCAACTGCCCAGGCTTCAGCTACTGTCATTTCCTCACAGCTGTCTCACTAACTGGGAATGTCTGATAGAGTTTCTGGGGAATGCTCCCCTCGACACATTCATCTATAGTAAAAAAATATTCCAAGCCACAAGTTTTTCTTTTGCTGTGGAAAGATATGAGTTTTGATCCAGTGAGTAAAATATAAGGTCTGTGGATGTAAGAAGGATCTTTTTCCTGATAGTTTTAGAGATTTCTAGTAGTTGGTGTTCTGGTGGTTAAAGCATGGTCCCAAGATGTGGGAACCCTCAGTCAGCTAGTTAGCAAAAGGGCTGGAATCCCACCTCCCCACAGCTGGGCAGGGTGCCCTGACTGCTGCTACTGGGTTGCCTCATGCCAGCACCATCTAGTCACAAAATGCAGCTGTTGTGACATAAAAGGTTCTGGTTTCTGACAAGTACTACAGATGAAATCGTCTTTCCCAGTTCATCTAATCAACTAAAGGCTTTCTTTGGCGGCTCAGAGAAGCATTAACTGAATGTTTTCTACTCTCCCCCACACCCTTGTTCTTAGAAGGGGAGAAATCAGTCATCTGCCTTGTGTGGATGGACTTCATTAAAACTGAGAAATAAAGAGCTTTTGACATTTATAGTGGAGGCAAACATGTTTTAATAGTCTCTGAACCTAGGGAAATTTTTGTAGTCATGGACGTAGTTTATAAGTGGAGAGAGGAGCTCACTGGTCTCCTGATGCTCTGTATTTCCAGTCTCATGCCCATTTCTTAGATAAAAGATTCAGAGGTCTCTGTTATTTGATAAAATTAAATCTATTTTGCTTTTAGGTCCTGAACTTTGATTTTAACCTACTTTATTTCAAGCAAAATAAAAGCGCTGTCCAGCTTTTTGTCTTATATTAACTTCTTTAACCTGGAAAAATATCTTCATTGAAATAAATCCTCCTCTGATTATTCTTTCTCTGTATTATCTGTCAGTGACTGACCCTCTTGGGTGGCTATCTAATGAAGTGAAGGTTGCTATTTTCTGCTTTTTCATATAATTAATTGCTTTATCAAAGCTCCAAGAGATTGTTTGTCTTCACTTGATTTGACCTGTTCCTTGCCCCCTTTTCAACTGATTTTAACACAGCATAGTCATTCCAAGAACGAAAAAATAAAGTTCCCTTAGATTCTGCCAGCTAGCAAACTGCTTTAACTAATTCATTGTCATGTTTAAGAAAGTACAAAAGCACATTGTGCAGATTTTTGCTATAATTTTATTCTACTTGTTCAGTTTATTTCAAGGATTGTAAGGAGCTATTTTATCAAGATTTTGTAGGAGGGATTTTGATTAGATGTTTGCAACTACAGTAAGTAAGAATATGAGAATAGATGTAGTCCAAATGAAAAGTTGAGGATAAAGAGACTGAGACTAAACTATATTTGTGGTAACATGATCAGTGCCATTGACATTTGTAGAGAACAGAAAAGTAAAATTATTCTTATGTTTTGTAATATTTACGGGCATATGCATATGAATTTTGTACTGAACAAATGCCTGAACAAATGCTAGGAAGAGTCAGTATCCCTTCTCTCATTTTTACTACCATTTTTTTCTGTTTAGGTGATAATAGATGAGGAAGCTCAGGTATTAGAGTTGGTCTAGTTCTTTGTCCATTACTTGACCTTGAACAGATTCTCACTTCACTTTCTTCCTCACTACTAGATAAACACTTTTTTCCCCCCTCTCTCATGTCTTGGTCACTACTGTGACAAAAAGTAGATCTTTTGATATAGAAGCCAACAGTAAGTCATTATGAGTAATTTTGTATTCATCAAATGCAAATAAAATCTAGAAACTCTTTTGCTAAACTTAATTCTCATAAATTCTCAGGTTCTGTATTCCAAATCAGGGAAATCCAGAAAGTTTGCCAAAGCTTTGACTAAGTTTGTTTCTCTGAAATACATCTGCCTTTTGTTAAATAGCTTCTCTGGTTTGTCCCGTGCCTTTTTCATGCTAAAAGTAATGAATTTTTGAAAACTTATGAAACCTGCTGAAAATGCTGTCTACTTTCTCTGACAGGTTAAGCAATGAGAAGGACATACCAAAAGAAGGATTTTATTCCTCTTTCATCCTTAATTTTTAGTCTGTTTTGATGTTCTTTTAAGACTTTAATAATTCCATTACTGAATCCAACTTATTCATGACAGTCCATAATAATAACCGGTTTATCAAACTTGTCACTGAAACTTTGATCTGCAGGAAAGTACTTTTCTTCCTGCTTTTTCACTGGAGTGGCCAGTGGAATGATAGGATAAGGACAGGAAAGCCATGATCCTCATAACCCAGCAGTATTTGTTGTTATTTAACGATATACTGCTCAGTGCCTCCCCCCACTATTTATCAGAACTTGTTTCATCTACAGACCTCTCTTAATATCTATACTAGGTGTTAGAAGGTGAAAATGACATTTTCTGCATTGTTTTACCTATTTCTCTTCAGCTGTGTCAGCTGAATAAGATAAAGTTAGCGTAATCCTTTCATCTCTAATGAGATTGTGAACATCAAATTATTGGCTTTAAAAAAAAAATTAAAAGCTAATTAAAAGGGAAAATCTACTGATATTAAGAATTGGATGAGACTTCACTAATATATTGTAATCTGTAGCTGACCTTTCCATTATTTTGGATTTTTCTTCCGAAACAATCACGGATGATACGGCAGTATTTCTGAGTTCATGTTTTTTAGTTTTAAGACTGCCATGTAAAAGTAAATTGGTCTAATGTTATATATATATATATAATATGGCTAATCAACACAGGTTTACCAATTTTTTGCTACATCTCTTACTTCAGTCTTCAATGGAGAGCTAGTTTAGTCCCAACTTCTTAGACTATTCTTCACTTGCACACATTCCTGGTTATCTAGGGCTATTGTATTGTTTATTCTTGAAAAGTGCCCTCTAAATCCTTAGGCTTAGTGAAAGTAGTGTCTGATCTCCACAGCCTTGTTCTTTGCACTCCTGAGCGTGCCGGCTCCACTAGAGACTGCAATAAGAACTGGTACCAGCCTGCAGGGATGTAGGCGGTCCTGGCCCATGTTGTATATTAGCCTTTCTATAGAAATTTAACTCCTGAGAAAAGAACTAGTGCCAGGAGTTCTGCACTGTGTGAAAACCTGAGTGAAACTTAGCAAAGATTCAAAGAATATAAAACAAGAATTGAGAAAGAAATTGCCTTTGTTTAAAGCATAATTTGTCTTACTGAAAGGCACGTTGTGTTTAGAGGACAAAAGAAGAAAGATTCAGTGTTGCATTTGGTAATGTATTATAGCATTTTTAATCCTTAGTATGCACTATATTTTTAAAATTTTTTTACGCTGTGATTTTATGTGGCTCTATTTTCCAGCAATGAGGAAATATCTTTAACACCTTCTTCCCATGAATGTAGATTTACTTTCTGATCAACTAATGTCTCAGTTCCTTTTGCGGCATTTCATTGCAAGTAATTTTCTCTAGAATTTGATTAATTTTTTAATTTCTTCCTGCTCCATCTGAAAGTTTTCAGCATCCTTTTAAAATCTGAGACTCAGAATCAGACAGTTCAGTCCAGCTTGCACAAAATTCTGTATACGGAATTAAACCGTTGTCTCACTCAGAACATCCCTGATTTACACAAGGTTCATATGAGCACCTTTTAGTTACTGTATTGCCTGGGACTCATTGCTCTCTTGCCAAATAGAGCACAAAATCTGCTCAAGGTGACTTCTTCCTAGGGTAGAGACTGCCATAAGAAAGGGATTAACTGGATTTTTACCTTTGATCGTGCTTCACTTGTGTTAAAATACAGTTTGTCTGGCTTAGATAACTGTATCATATAGACTATCTGTCCTTATTTGTCACCCCAGACAGCCTGTTATTATTCAGTTGCCTAAATGTTCTAGTCCTAGCGTATCACAACTTAATAAAAATGCTGTACTAAATCAAGTTCCAAAATTCTAGTACAACTACTTATTTTTATAATTTAAACTTGTAACCCCAGCACAGCATGATATCAGAACTGTTTGAATACAGTAATTCTTCAGAAAGCCCATGCTGATTAGCATTAGTTATGCTGCTATACTTCACTATATTGCATTTGTTACTACTTGGCCTCAATGTTATTTCTGACCAGCCCTGTGAGTGCTCAGTCTGTTCAGACTCTGGAAAGAAGAGCTTACATTTATTCTGAGGTTTTGGCTATGATGGGTTGTCTTCTTCAGGTTGCTCCTGAGATCAGCTTGAGACAATCACTTTGCATGATCTGGAAGGATCACACAAAATGAATAGTAAATACAGCTGGTCTTGGAGGGACTCTGCGTGTATCAATAACTAGTGTACACCAGCGTGGTGAGTTAAGCATGTGTATTGCTGGTAGGTATTTGAACCTGCCTCAGTTAACATTTTTTTTTTCTTCTTTTTTTTTTTTTTTTTTGCGGGGGGGGGGGGAAACTTGCAGGTTGTCTTGTGTTTATTTTCTGTTCTGCCTCATAATGACCAAAATTCAATTGTTAAAATTCTTACAACTGATCAGTTTCCACATATGTCAGTATAAAGGAGAAATTAACTCAAGTAGTGAAACCAGCACATAAAAAGTGAAAGATTTTGAATCAGGTATTTTTATACTATCTAGGGAATAAAGGAACTAAGAACTACGCATAAACATGAATATCCTGTATGGCGTATCTGTTGTTTGATATAATTTAAGCTATAACTTCTTCTGGGCAAAGACTTTGTTTATTCTTTAAATATTATGCATCTCTCTACTCTTGTTTACCCTTACAGATTGATAGTATTTCCTGTAGGCAGTTAGCGATACCAGATAATAAACAGGAAAAGGAAATACTCTTGTGAAAGAGCAGTGACTTAATATTTTAAAGCACCTTAAATGATGTGCACTTAAAAACACTGTAAGTAGTAAGTGAGCTATATCTACACACAAAAATAATGAAAGTTAGGTTTTTTCAGACTAACAATTGCTACTAAAAGAAAAATAAATGTACTTTTACAGTAATATACCATGAAACCAGTGAATAGGAAGATAAGCAGGTCACGTATGTTCATTAAAAGCATTTTTAAATATTTGGAAGAAAATACAGATTAGATTCAGAAACAGACAACATGAAACATGAAAGGAAGGGGTTTATCCAGGTTAGGTTGTATTTTTTTATAGTGTGTAGATCCAGGAGAACGCGATCCTCCTGGCTCTTCATTCAAGTAAAGGCTGGAGACTTCAACAGCTGAGGCACATGCATACAGTATTAAAAACTAAAGGACCGCTAAAGAGCTGACATGTACCTGTTATCGTTATCTAAGAGCAGGAGTCTTTAAATGATCCATATTGGTCTACAGCGGTTTGCCATGAGGGCCTGTGCTGGACCACTGTCGCAGAACTACTGCTCTTCTGTTGTCGAGGTACCCATGGTAATAGATGCCAAATGCAGCCTGGTAAAGATTAAGGAAACATAACTTGTCTGGATCAAGTAATAAAGTTAGTTGCTGCTAAATAGAAAAGTGCTGAAGCATAATGACCCCAAAACAGATTTAAGAAATATTGCCCTCAAAAGATATCTGAAGAATTCAGCCAAAATTGAAGTTACTTTGAAGAAAACAAATAAGATAGAAGGAGGACATATTTCTGGAGCAGTGATCAATACTATACGTGTAAGCCAATGTATTAAAATACACAGGATGATTTGTTTTCAACCTAGAATACACAGTATCGCAAAACAGATGATGACATGTCAGACAGTATGCAATTAGAGTCAGTGGCTAAGAAAATAGATCAGCTTCAAAGACAATGGTCGCAGGTGGGAAAGAAAAAGTTCTGGTTCACAACTTTTTTTTTTTTTTTTTTTTAAATAGCATCTGCTGGTGCAGCAGCTGACAATCAGCAATGGCAGGCATGGGAAATGTGTGCCTATATTCAGCAGTAGTTAAGATCAGCTGCAAAGTGCCAAGAGCAGGGACTAGAGCTTGTCGTCAGGGAGAAAGATCACCAAATGGCACAGCACTGCTCACCACCATTTACCCTCCATTAAGTGGATCCAGCAAGGGGTGTCTTTCTCTCTTTTACTCTCTCTCTCTCCACCCCACCCCATCCCACCCCCCTCCCAGTTCCAGTTCCAGTTCCAGAGCATCAGCACATCCTGGGAGAGGTGTGACTATCAGACCAGGCTCTGTGCAGCAGCTTGGCATGCACTCATCCTCTGCTTCTGCACTGTGGCAGGCATCTGCCTAATAGTGTCTCCCCCAGTTGCTGGGGAGTTTGCAGCCAGATCTCTGCACAAGCTGCCAATCAAACCCATCATTTCCACCGTCCTGCCTGTCAGTCACGGCTCATTGAGTGCAGTGACGCAGTGCTCTATCAAGGTGAGGTTGTGGTGTGCCTACAACACAACCCAAGCTCACTTTCTCCCAAAGCAGTAGATTGTAGTGACATTCCCTTTTTTCCCTTTTGCATTTTGTTAGCTTAGTGTATCTTTCTGAAGGGGTTAGGTAGGTGAAGAGAAGGCTCTCCCCTTCCCCCTCCCATATACAGACGCATAGTCTGTGGCTGCAACAGTATCTTGTGAGGATCATCATCTATCAATGAAGTATAAGCACATGTGAGTGCACCTGAACTGGCAAAGACAGTCAAATAAAAGGAATTTCCAGCTACAGGTTATGTTCAGGCATACCATG
The DNA here is from genome assembly GCA_035590275.1 of Ibycter americanus. Lineage (NCBI taxonomy): Eukaryota > Metazoa > Chordata > Aves > Falconiformes > Falconidae > Ibycter > Ibycter americanus. The sequence goes on from JAVJGI010000063.1 coordinate 69,887,617, forward strand.
CTGCTAAACGTGGCGATACGCAGAGGTATCCGGTGAGCTGTGCCAAATGCTAAGCATTTGCAGAAGCAGTCAGGCAAACTTCTTAGGGAGCTTAAGAGCATTGAGGGTTGAACAGAAGATGGATATATATTGCTAGATTACATTTTATGGTTTAGATACCTAAAATCCTGCTTTGGCTGGCTAAATCCTTTGATTGAGACAGAAGGCATTAAGGCTACTGGCAACTCCAATTTGTCCTTTTTTTTTTTTTTTTTTTGGTAATTGCAGGGGCTTCACAAAGATGTGTATTCCCACTTCAGCCTCAATGTAGCAAGATGCTCAAACATATGTTTATCTTTCAAGTGGTAATTGACTTCATTAAGGCGTACTCTCATCATCAAAACAAATAATTAAGTTCCTTGCTAAAGTGGAAAAGAAAGAAAGGCTTGTCAATGGATGGATGGTACATTGAGTGTCCATCCTTCCTTCTGCTAAAATCTGGCAGTCGTCTTCTCCTATATGCTCACGCAGGTTTGAAAATAATCGAATCTTGCTTTGGGTTCTTCAGTACTGACTCATACTGCATTTCCTCATTCTGGTGCCCAGTAGCTTTGCCACCTGAAAAAACAACAGATACTGTTTATGTACAGAAGTCAAGAGCTGGAATTTGAGGAAAGCCTGTTAAAAAACAATCAGGGCAATTAAAGTAAAGAATCAGATTATTTTTTTTCCCCAAAAAAAGAATCTCTGCCAACCATTTCTGACTTTTCTTAAGTATACAATTTTAGTTTACTAGTCAATCCTTGCTAATATGTACCTACTAAAACTGCTAGATAATGTATCCTGAATGGTTTAAAGTATTTTTTTAAATCAGATGTATTCCAAAATTCTGGTAGAGCTTTGGTAAGACAAGTATTTCATACCTATGAATGTTTTTCAGTGTAGATATGCTAATGCTTGAACTGTGCTATCATTCAGATTTTCTTTAAATGGAAATGCTTTGTGAGACACATGTAGGGGAATGAAGACAGTGGGTGGATTGACATTGATAATATGCAGCTGTGGTCTTGCTTTGAAGATGTGCAGCTGTGATCCTACAGCAAAGTGGTTAAATAGCTCTGAGGAGTGTAGGAGAAAAAACCCAGATGAAGCAGAGACAAGGAGGAGTGTGGTCTGGCCTCTGGAGGGTGGGGAAACAGCATGGACAGCAGAGTTTGACCAACGGTAAAGCTTTCTGTTGCTTGCTATTTTATTTGTGTTGTGTTATTTTCCTGACCGCTGGAACTCAAATTGCAACAGACACATACCAACATTTAAAAGATTTGAGTAAAAATTGGAAAAGAACTTTGCAGAAAGTAGTGCCAAAAGGAGTAGGTACTGCTACCTTATTCATTTTTATGAAGATTGCAAGACATTTTCAAGTATTTTTACTTAATCTCTAAAATATCTCCAAAATGCTTTAGACAAGTTGAAGGCTTGCTCCCAGATGAGTTTCTGGATCCATTGCAAGGCACAGGTGGCATACGCAGCTGCCCATAGCTCCAGGGAGCTGGTGAGGACAACTAGCAAGGACTGCCATTTATTCATTTCACTCAAAAGAGATCTACAAATCACTCTTCCTTTTCTCTCCACCTTTTTTTGCTTATTTGAAGCATTATGGCTAGAAAATTACTTAAGGCCATCAGTATTAATACACTGCCAAATGAGTGAGCTTGCTATTTGACTTTCATATTTTCTTAGTCCTGTCTTCAGCTAAGTCCCACTACTGTCATACTTTCTGTTGTGGCCAATGCTGCACTGCAGTTTCATATCTGACTCTCATTCAAACTTTTTCTTTGGCTTATAATCATCTGACTTGATAGTTAACATGTTTCAAACAACTATTTCTATTGCCTCCATACTTATGGTATCTGTTTTGTTTAATACAACTGTTTCTAATCCACAATAGTAGCGTTAGTTTCTGAATCTTCCCTTAGCAGCAGAGAGTAAGGTTTGTGATCCATAAAAAATCCATAGTTTTAACAATATCTGTGTTTGTGGTGAAGACACGTCTTTTAATTCCCTTCTTGATGGTGCTGTTAGTTCTGATCTATTTCCTAGCTACGTAACAGTCTGATTCCTTCACTACTCCTACGTTTCAACATTTTATGTTGTCCTTTTTGCTGGTATAATAACTTCATTCTATCATGTATTTGTCAGTGCTAGTTAACCACAAAAATTTCTAGAACTGTCATTGCAATTAAAATGTCAGTGATGTTGTTTTTATAAGCTAGGTAATTAAACTCTTCCATCCTATTGCATAGTTAATGAGCATTCGAATTGAAACAAATAATTAAAAGACAGCAATTACTTGATCCTTTTTCTTATATTTTGTTTGAGATAATACTTTGTTTTCCATGTATTCTTACAATACAGTGTAACAGTTCTGCAGCTGTCTTATAAGTGACTTATATGCTTTTATTACTTTGTATAAAACTCCCTTCCAAATGTATCCAAGATCAATGGAAAGAAGAAATATTTTTAGAAACTTGTTTTCTTTTTCCTCACTGACTTTGGAACCTGAGGATTTGATCAGTGCCACTTCAGACTGGTATGAAACAGTAAAGTTATTCATTTAACAATACTGTTTGTTGTGGGTTTGCCCCATATTGTCACAAAAAAAAGTTCTGTCTCATTTGGATTGCTGCTGTCCTAGTTCTCTAAGATGGGTATTACCATTGCTTTTAGTCATTGGGTGTATCTTGTAGATACCTTCCTGAAAGCTGAAACTTTCTCGGGTCTGCTGTTTTTTCAAAATTTAGCCATTTTACTGCCAGTTTTTGCAACTATCGCATTTTTTGCTGAGCTGCTACTCTTTCTCCTTTTTCTTCTGCAGTAGTGTTTTTGTTGAGTGTACCCAATGCTACACTCCTGTAGTGCAGACTGGCGTTCAGCAGTCTGTCAAAGTGCTGTCTCCGTGCTGCCATCCCCCCTTCACATTTACGGGCAAAAAAAGGTATTTTTGCAGCTAATATGAGGAGGCAGTCCTTTTATCTTCCTGGGAGAAATGAAACATTTACAGCAGGAGTAGACAAACAGAGGATTTATAATAGCCCCTGAACCATATGGCAGCCACATTAAAATGAAACAGGGAAGGAAGGGGTGCTTGAAAGGAACCTTTCAGGGTCACTTTTCCTTTGCATGTTATGCTTAGCTGAGTTTAATGTGATCTCAAGCATGCAGCCAGGGTGGTACAAAGGAATAAGTGGTCGACTTTAAGCAGTGAAAATATTCACATAGGCAGTTGCCATGACCACTTTTTGACAAGGCTTTCTTTTGAGGTCATAGTTGTGAGATGTAAGGGGTGGTTACAGTCTTGCACGTCTAGCAATCTTTACTTGATGAAACTTCTCCGTGAACTCTGACTTGCCTCAGCATTTTTAACTCTTGGATCTGTAAGATAAACATACTTAAAGGAGTTATCCTTGTTTACTGAAGTATATCAATATTCTTCTGCATAAAGAAGAGATTGTGGGAAAATGTACCATTTGCTAACAATTACTTTAGAAAGATATCCTCTTCCACACTTGTTGTTTTCCATTTTAAAGGGCAATTAGTACACAGCTCTCACTTCACAGCTACAGATGCTAAGAGTCCATCAAGTCAGTCACAGGTATGTCTGATACAATTCCCATAGGTAGGTGAATGTGTGCTGCAAATTGGAGGCTAATAGGTTATACATAGAATGAAAACCTGGTGTACTTGCCTGAAGGTAATGCAAGAGTCTTTAAAGGGTTGTCTTCCAGCGAAGAGATTCAAGCTAAAAAGAATATATCAGCTAGGCAATATAATTAGTATTATATTCTCTGAAATTAGATTTGTGGCATTTACATTTTCCCTGTGAGAAAACTTCCAAAGAATAGAATTGGAGGCAGGGGACAATCAATGGAAAATCAACACAGAAACTGTATTTCTAGTGCATAAATAAACTACAGAAGAGCTAGCATGACAGAGGGCAATGCTTTATCAAAGCCGTGTACGGCAAACTCTCCTGAAGGAGAAGCTAAATACAATGCTAAGTATAGTGCTTCTGCTGTCCCCACTAAAATGAGAGATGATGATGAGAGATGCAAGAAGGAAGAAACCATTGAGTGCAGGGTATTTGTAACAGCCCTTTTTTTGCCATAACATAACTTGGTCAAACATACAAGCTACTAAGCTCTGGACTTGGGTATATCTTCCTTTCCACCCTCCATAGGCATTACCACTGCATGCATTTCACAAGATCTGACACTAAAGCAAGGTCATATTTTTAGGGGAGGACAAAACTCGTGTTGCTACAGATACGTAGGTTTGGCTATTGGTCTACTCAGGAAAATAAGACAAGTTGTAGGAGAAGAGTAAATAGTCTGCTAATGTCAACCCGCATTTATACAAAATTATGAGTTACAGTTCAAAGTGTACATTGTCACTTATTTCTAACCCCCTGGACTGGATAATGGAGAATTGTAGTTGAAACAAAGAGTGGCTTATTGGCTTTGGCAGTCAGTTGAAAGTCTTTTAAAAATCCATCTACAGACAAGGACAGCAGAAAACTAAAAAGCAGAACAGAAGGAAATATAATTCCAAATTGAGCTCGAATGAAGACTTTTTTTACATCATCAAATAAGATGTTCCTTTCATAGTTGCCCTAAAAGAGTTTGTTTTACATAACTTCTTTTATATTTAGCCTCATTACAATTACATGACTTGCAATGAGAAAGATTTATTTAAACTCATCTATTTCAAAGCTTCACAAAAACAATTAATATAACAGAGTAAAAATTACCTCGATTAGTGGGGATCTATTTAATAAAACATTCTTACAAACTCATCTATTGTCTTTTTTAACACTGCTGTCAATCAGTCTAGTTGGTTGTCTCCTGCATATGCATGTCCAAATCTTTGAATATGTAAAAGGTATTGAAACTGCTGGATGAAATGTGTCAATAAACGGAAAACAGTGCAGAAGTATAATAAGTATTTACATTCTATTTTTTAATTGAAACTTAGAAAAAAAAATTAAATTGCCTTAGAGAAAAGGAATTAAGTCAAGTAAATTTTCTCCTGTCATTGAAAGTTGAAGCCCCTGTATACATATAATGTTGCAATTCATTCAAGACATTGTAGAATGTATCTGCAAAGAGAATCCTGCTGACTTTAGTTGCATGTCTTCATCAGCTTTAAGTTATGGTTTCTCTGTTCAGAAATCTGGATTATAAATTGGAATCCACTTTGGAAATGCCTGCAGAAATAGCATACTTTGAAAAGTCATTAGACATTCTTGTATTTCATGACCTTTCTGAAGCCATAAATACTGTTATAGTGGTATCCTGGAATCCTATTGCATCACTTACCACAGTGTACATCCTGGTCTGCCCTCTCAGCCCAGTCTGGCATAGCCAGCCTGCAATACAACAGAAATCCACTGTTGGCTTGGATTCTCCTCTTCCATGCAATGCAGATACAACTCTGCCAGGTCTGGCTCCCACTGGCTTTTCCTGTATCTTTCTTTCACAACTTTGTCAGCTACAAATCAACACATACACGTTTCACCTACCTTCATCCCTGTACATCAAACTTCGTATGTTAAAATGCCAAATGTTTTTAGCACTTTGCTGTGCCACACTGGCAGGAGCTCAGAGGGCATTAACAAGGTACTGTTGAATATTTTTGCGCTCACAGGTTTCCAAAAGGTTATAGCAGCAGTTGATGCCAATTTAAACTTAGACTAAAAGCTGCCTAGGTCTATGCCATTGAGAGAAACCAGGCTTCAGGTGTTGCTTGTAACATGTATCACAATAACAAACTATCATGGATAAAATATATAGGTGGAAAGCAGTCACCCAGCTTTAATGTTTTATTGGCTTTTATGGTCTGTGCCAATATTCCAGGTTTATCAGTCAGAGTGAAATTTCAGTACCTTGGCCACTGAAACAGGAAAAGAGAAATTGGACCAGGTCAGACTTCAAGGGACTGCAGAAAGCAGAGTGCCAGGTGATGTATGCACGGCTGTGCTAGGTGTGCTGTCTAATACTGTGAGCTGACACAGGGAGCCAGGGGACATCCTTGGCTGTAGATGACATCATCAGATGTAGACTTTGGGACAAGGAACAAATTTCAAAAGCGACACAGCCTGTCCTCTGAATTCAGAGAAGGTCCCACACTGTTGGGAAGCAGCAATGACCAGCAATGCAAGCTGGCTTGCAGCTGTGCTTAATACAGACCTGTAGGCTCTGTGTGACCACCAAACACAGAAAAAACAATCTGAGTATTTGTATTTACCTCTTGAGGAGTGCAGGCTTTTCCAGGCATCCATACCCAACTGTGACCATAGCTGCTACTTAATTAGACCAACTGCTGTAGCAGAAATTTCAGAAACATCACACATAACGTGAATGCAACACAATGGATCTTTTAGGGAAAAAATACATTGTTGGAATTGTTGTGCAGTTTCCCAGTAAGTCCTTGGAGTTTAATGGTAGCCTTTCCAGTGGGAGACTTGTTTAGAAAGTATAAGCAACCCAAATTGCAAAATGGCTTTACTGGTCCTGCTCTTCCCCCTTTTTCCTCTGCATTGCTTCAGCTTTTCAAGCCCTTGAAAATCTAGTCAAGATTTCAACTGCATTCTAGGAAGTTTCTTCATTTGATATAATGCTCACTTTAGAGAAGATTTGACACAGGGAAAAATAGTTTTATTGATTAGTTGATCATCCAGGGAAGGCAGAGAAAGAAAGGAAACAAGATGAAACAGGACATGACTGCTGGATGCTTCCCTGTGGGACAGCATTCCACCAATACCTCTCACAACTTCCCTGTCTGCCAAGTTAGGCAGTGTTAAATCTGCTCAGGACAGGAGATGGACAACCTCTTTCTGTTCCAGAGCAGAGGAGTCAGTGTCAATAGGCACTGTGATTATAGCGTCTCCACTAGTCCATGGTGTTTTCTACAGCTTTTTGCCAATATAGTTAGCTTCTGGTAGAGAGATGGCACCCGAGACCACAATGTGCAATGGGTTTTGCATCACAGGGCAATCTCCAAAAGGGAAACACTTGGTGAAGGCAGGCAAGTGTCAGCGGAGAGAAGAGATGGGTCGTGCAAAGGTGTCATGAAAATCTCTATTTTTTCACTTCTGGGGATGGTTCTGGGGCATTTGGTGACATAATGCTGACAGGCATTGTCTTACTAGCGATATCCTGTTCCTTGTGAGAAAAAACAGGATATCGCTTTTGTTAGAAGAAGGAGATGAGCTACCTGTTTGAAGAGGACAGATGTGGGACTTAGGTAGCTGGTGGTAGTCAAATGATGAGGAAGCATGCATTCTCCTTTCTATTGACAGCTGCTGGCATGCTGGAAAGAGGATCTGATGAGGGTGCAAGGCATGTCTAGCTCAATTCAGCTGGAGCAACCATTGCCAGGGCATGCAGTGCACTTCCCCCCCCTGCCTTTAGGAGCACAACTGGCTGCACAAGAACAGCTGGTGGGAAGAGCGGTTGTGAAGAAAGAGCTGGAAGATGGGCCCCCTTCCCCTTTGCTTGGAAGCTTGGTTTAAGCTGGGGTCCTCTCTCAATCCTCACCTGAGCTACACTGCAGCTACGTTAATGTCATGACCATGCCTTGGCTTCTGCCCCATCGATCCAGATGCTGACCCAGAGCCTTATGAAACAGGGATAGAGACACGGAGCTCTGGACGAACAGTGCTGGGCAGGCTGTGCTGGGTGCACAGGTCAGGTGCTGTGCGTGGTTGGGTGACCTGGTGGTGGCAAGATATCTTGTGTAACCACAAAAAAATGAATCACAATAAAATTATGATAGAGTATCTCTTTTCAGGGATGTCTTTTCCTTTATTCAGAGAAATTATAACTCACCAAATTTTTCAGGAAAGAAAGATCTCTTAGTAATCTTAGTCAGCTGAAGGCCCCAAATTGGAGGGAGGAGTGAGACACATTAACAGCTTTCATTTCTTGACTTATTTTTTTGCCTCACCTGATTCTCAATAATGAAAGTTCCTAATTATAGCCTTCCTCCCCCAACTTTTTTCTCTCCATCATTTCACTCCCCCTTCCAGATACTAAAGAAAAAACTAAGTATATCAGTCTTCCGAGAGTGGGAAACCTGTTAGGCACATCCAAAAACTGAAATCAGCTTATGTACCTTTGGGTGTTATGTCAGGACTCTGGACCATGTAACATTTCTCCTTCAGTAATAATCTTTATTTTTCAGTCATAAAATATATCTAACAGCTGTGCTATAAAACCTCAGTATGGAGAGGAAGAGTAGTAACAGGGAGGGCATTCTTTAGAAGACTGTAAAAAGATGTACTGTGTAATCTGCTATGAGAAGATATGAATCTGTGAGCTCTGAATTGGCCCCTCATCTATATAGAATATCTTGTGCACAAACCCAACAATTCTTTCTAAGCATGGAAGTTTCAGAGTTGTCTAATATGAGGACTTGCTGTGAATTCTGGTTTTGATAGCTTCAGAAGGACAGTGCCATTTAGATTGGCTTTTAACATGTTCTTAAATTGCTATTTTATTACTCTTGCTGACATTCCAGAGGCATGAAATTACCAAATCACATTAAGAAGACAGTAGGTGGAGGGAGGAAGCTAATTAAATAACACCAGACAGGCCAAAAAATTGAGCCTTCGTCTTCAACTTTCAAGGACATGCTTGTTTAAAAAAGAAAATTCCTGCTAATTTTTTTAAATGCTGTAAATAAAAATAACTGCAGATTCCTTTATAATATAAGGTAATTTGTCTATAGAGATTGACCTTGATTTGAAGTTTTTGTTTGCTTTTTTGTCGGTATATTTACATACATAAATCTATCTATATGCATATATGAAAAATATATAGGAAAGAATTTACTCATACAGTGATTTTACTAGTGTTGCAAATACCACTGCTAAAGACAGTTGTTCATTTGAACATGCTCAATGCTTTTATAAATCCTTACTTTGAGTTTCATGAGCATATTTTCAATAACTGAAATGAGAGCATTTCTCATAATTTATGGAAACTTCAGCTGCATAACAAAAACAGAGCTGGATATTACAATATATTACATGAAGATAAATCATCAAGTAATGATAGTTAAAGCCCTTATTCTGTAAAATGACTCTCAGGTTTCTTGGTTTTAAGCAATTTCAAGAAAATCTATTACTGAGTCAAACCAGAAAATGAGATAGAAAAAAAAATTTAGAAAGCAAGTTGCAGAAAAGAATCATAAAATCATAGAATGGTTTGTGTTGGAAGGGGCCTTAAAGATCCCCTACATTCAAGCTCCCCTGCCACGGGCAGGGACACCTTCCTCTAGACCAGGTTGCTCCAAGCCCCGTCCAGCCTGGCCTTGAGCACTGCCAGGGATGGGGCACCCACAGCTGCTCTGGGCAACCTCTGCCAGTGCCTTGCCACCCTCGTATCATAAAAAATTTCTTCAGAGAATTCCTATGGTGAAATAATAATGGATTTTGTCTCAAAATATGATTATTTTAAAAGGTATCAAATGCAGTATTGCTCGACAACTTTCATGTGCCTGGAAGTGCAGTAAGTCACCACATATTTGCTTAAATTTATGTATTTTAAAGACTCAGTAGCTAGTAAGTATCAGGCAAGTTCAAGATGAGTCATAAGTAGTATATATTTGACAATGTGCTATAATCACAAATTGTCTTAATCCTGAATTTATGGGGCTCTCCTCAAGTTCTAGTTGTTCACTCAAAAGCATGTATCTCTTCTTTCTCTTTTTCACCTCCATCAACACAAATGACAATCTTTATCATCCTAACCTGCTATAAAGGAGCTAAATAGTTGGTTTTGAAATATAAATTATTTTCATAGAAAAGCACATACAATGCGATAATTTACAGCTCGTCAGCTCTTACTACTATAAAAGAATTATACCGCTCACCTCTCTTTAGCAGGCTTGTGTACCATTCTTCCCAGATAAAATCACTATCTCCTTTTAAAGGCACTTTCGGTGTGCTTCAAGTTTCCACAGTATCCCCAGGTTAATCAATAGAAACTGCCACTGTTACTAAATCTGTAGTTACAATATAATGAATTTTGAATGAGAAATGATTTCTTTTAAGTGTTGCTGAGTGTTACATCCACACTGTGCAAGGGTATGTATAGTAAACACTCATCTCCAAATTCTGGACCTTGACTTGTCTCATCAGATTTACTGGAGTTTGTTAATGTTAATTTATTACACTTTTATTGCACATTCTGTTCAAGAGAGACATATCTTACAGGCTGCAATGTTATTGAGCAAAGAGCAAGGAGGAGGGACTCTGAAGATGGTGAAGAAAAGAGCTAAAATGTATGAAATATATAAACTGATAACACGAGGCATAAAACTGGAGGTGGTGGTGGTATCTCTTCTATTTCTTTCTTCCTTTTTATGGTGGATTAAGTAAATTTTACATAGAAGGACATTGAAGAATATGTTGGCTACCAAAATAGTTTTGTTTCTGGAGCAACCTCTGATTTGTTTTTTTTGTGGGTTTGGTTTTTTTTGGGGGTGGGGGGGTGGGGTTGCAATGATAATGATACTTCACCTAGTGACAGAATAAGCTATAAAAAAGGTGGAAGGACATTGTGCTGGATCTTCTCCTTGGAGTGAAGAGGAGCGTGGAAGACTTCTTTACAGATTGCGTGTACATTCTTAACAAGGACAATTTCTGACTGTTGAGTACTTTGTTGAACTGCATATTGAGTTTTACAATCTGTTTACAGACTAAATTATCAACAGATGCTTATTCTCCAAGATTTGTTAGCTTTTTGTGACCATAAGGATGGAATATTATATGGTTTATATCCACCAAACTTCCCTGTTTCTCAGGGTCTCCATATCCCAAGCAACTAGCATTTATTCAGCCCAGCCTACTCTCTGCATAACTTCCACTTTTCAAGCTAAGTTATACCTGGATATAAAACACAACCACTCCCTATGTAAAACTGTATAAATGTAGAAGAAATTATTTGTGAGGAATGGGCGTTTACCTGCAGACCTCAATTTTTCAGTCCTAATTCAGGGTAATTAATACTGCAACATAGACAGCCGTGTCTCCTCAACATAGCCTGTTTGGATACCAAATGAAATCTCAACTTTCTATTAACAGCCTTTCCAGCTATATAGCTGTTCAAGAAAATGTTTTTATAATAGAATAATATTTTTACAACAAAAAATGATACATTTTTAATCCTCATCATGTGGCTGTCCAAAGCAACCTCAGCAAAAATGGCTGGACCTTTTGCATTCAGTCTTTCCAAATAAATTCAGATTCGATCAAGAGCCCTGGGGGCAAAAGATGCAACCAAGTAAAATAGAGAATGTTTACAATCAATGCTATTATGAATTTTTAATTAAATGCAGCTGCTGCCTTTTCCTTCAGCAATAATGACATTGTGCAGATCTTTGTTTAGAGACTTACCCTGATGGGAAACATACTGAAAGAGTCATCAGCTAAATGCTAAAGTAAGCTGCCTGGTGATCATCCACAGATTCTGTTACTTACTCTCCACTGTATTTTTATATGATGATGATGTCATGTATCAGTGTTAAAGAGGTGGCAATTAACTGCATTCAGAAACACATGCTTAAAGCAGTCATACCTTGAAGTTCAGCTCTAAGACAGGAACGCCAGAAGCCTAGAAGCTGTATGGAGGCACACTAAAATCCGATCCCCAGAAGGCTTCATGTGTGGAAGGGAAATATTCACTCCCTGTATACGTGTCCAGAAATGAAGAGGCAGACTAGGAATATCTCTTTGCTTTTAATTTAATGGTGCATTTATGCTACTAGAGTGTCCTTCCTACATGTGGTGCATCTTAATATACTTGGGAAAAAATGCAAAAACTACTTAAGTGTTGGAAGATTACATCAGTGGGAGGAGAACCTAGGTAAACAGTAACTATTTGACTCGTTAGCAGCAATTTGATTTCATAGCTGTTGCCTGAGGCTGTATAGCTGGTGGCAATGGCAGACTTATCAGTGTGTGCTCTGGTGGAATCACTGAGTTACCAGGTGAGGGATGCAGCGAGCACACTGTATAGTGTAAGGGAAATGAATGGGAGATCAAAAGTTTTTTTTTTTTGCAAAGACTGAGGTGGGGGAGGAAGAGGAGGAATCCAAGCTCCACCTTCCACGTGAATAGGGACTGCCAGAAGCTACAGTCAAGACAGGTGGATTTCCTCAACAGCAGAAGCTGAAAGATGATGGAGAAGACTCTGCACCTGCAGATGTGGGAAAATTATAGGGCTCTGGCAACAGGAGTGAAAAAGCCAGTTCTGGCAGGGCAGGTGCCTGAGCGCGCCACACCTGTCTGAGGAATGAGCTCCAGTGCCACGGGAGAAAAAGCCACAAGTAATAGTAGTCAAGGGCACTCTTCTGTTATGGGAGCTAGGGACAGTCATCTGCCAATGAGACCTGCTGTCCTATGAGGCTTGCTGCTTGCCTTCCACACTGGTATTTGTGCTTAGTCTTTGATTGAGCATGAGGTTCCACAAAAATAAATGCAAAGCTCTACACATGGGGCAGAGCGGCTCCCAGCATTGCTACAGGCTGGAGAACGGTGGGGCAAGAGCTCTTCAGAGTCCTGATGACCAGCAAGCTGAGCAAAAACCATCAGTGCGCTCTTGCTAATGACACATAGACCTGTTTGCAGTGTTTTAGTGAGGGAAGTGTCTGTTCCCTGATATTCAACATGCAAGAGGGCCTTCCCCAAGTACAACAGAGAGATTGTCAAACTAGAGACAGTCAGGTGGAGGATCATCACAATGTTTAGGAGCTAAGGGTACTGGGTTTGTTTAAGCAGAGGAAGATGACAACACTACAGAAAGGTTGTAGACAAGAAGGAAAGGAAAGAGGAGACCTTTTCCTGAGAAATGGCAGGACAAGAGGTGCACAGTGGAAGGACAGAAGGAAACTGTTGCCAGTTACAGTGATGGAAGACTACCTGTATCTGAATCTGGTGGACATCTGAAGACAGAGGGTTTCTCCTTTCCAGACAGCTAAAGCTTCGGTGGGCTGCAAGACCCAGGGGTTATTCCCATGCTGCCATTGTTCCTCTGACCCTCACTGAGTATTTCTGTTTCTTTTGATTAGCCTTTAGTCAGGTAACCTCCTGTTGAACGCAAGAATAAAAATTGTCACAATGAGAATGGTTAAGCACTGGAAAGGGTAGTCCAGAGAAATTATAAAATCTTCCTCCTTGGAGGTCCTCAAAATTTGGCTGGAGAAGAACCTGAGCAAGCCAGTCCAAATTTGAAGTTAGCGCTGCTTTGAGCAGGAGGTCTGACTACCTGACCTCCAAAGTCCTCTTCCAAACTCTCATTTTTCTATCTCTGCAAAAAGTGGCTGTTTGCAGCCGGGACTGTGTGCTGAAAGAGAAGCTCTTGAATTATACCATATCTTTTCAACCCTATTGAATCACTTCTAGAGTATAATAAACTGCAGTTAAGTGCAAACCCGTAATGCCTGAACTCTTTATTACCTGATTTCATAGTACTACAGTCGCTCCTCAAAAAAGTGGACTCATCAGTCAAACAATAATGTTTACCAGTGCATAGCATGTTGTCGAGCTCTAATGGTCTTTAAGTATCAAAAAAGCCATAAGGGATAGTATTCCTATTATCGTTGAGGCACAATATTGGGAGAGGCTGCATTATTGAGAGGTGAATGTAGGCTCCCTCTTTATCGCTTCCCTGGATATAAACTGATGCAATCTATCACAATTTAAATGAATAATTTGAAAATGTAGTGGCCTCTAAAATGATTTAGAGTCAATGAGCTAATAGTGGAGTCAGCTTGGCTCTCACATTTGCACGCAGTCTATGGTTTGCTTGCTGCACACCCAGCTGTGCTTATCTTGCTCTTTAGCTGCTGGCGTTACACTAAGAATGCTGAACCAGAAGCTCCCAGCAATACAGGTGCAAAAAGCAAGTACCAAGGTCTTTTTGACTGTTGAACAATTGGAAATCCTAATGAAAACTGAGAGGTCCTTCTTTTTTTTTTTTTTTTTTCCAGACCAATTTCAGGACAATAAAGCCCATTAACTGCTCTCCAGCTTCATTGTGCTGAACCAATACATACCACTCTAACATTTGCTTCTATCCAGGAGAAAGAAAAAAAGCAACTTCCTTTTGGAGCAGCTAAGTATGGTTCAACTGGCCAAAGCAAACAGTTGCACAAGCCATTCTTTCTTTCTTTCTTTGTCTCTTGGTTTTTTGTTTCTTCATTTGGGTGCAAATGGAGTTTTTTGTCTGGTTTTTTTTTTTTAATTCCTGACATTTCTTTCCCTTCTTTGTTGGAAATAATGAACATTTAAAAATTAGTTTTGCCTTCTTTCCCTCAAATGTTTTGTGCTTGTGTGTGTGTGTTTGGACATGCACAAATTTATTCATACATAGAAAGCCACTAGCTTTTGCCTTAACTGATTTTCCCCATCCATCACCACTCCCACCACCCCCAATCACTTAGATGCTACATTTTTATTCCCTCATTATTGTTTCTCTCTTATGCTTCTTTGGAATTACAAAGGATTTGATTAATTGTTTAAGTCCTACCGAGTGCTTTTGTTTTGCCCGAATGCTTGTTTCTTAGATACTAGGAAAATCAAGGACAAGTCTATCCCAGATTCTGGGAGTGTTTTGGAACTGCATCACTTTTTTGCAAAACAAAAGTTGAATGAGTTCAGGCAGTGGTTCTAACCAAACTCTTAACGCAAACAAAAAGTGTGAATGAAAGTATTTCAAAATGATAAAAATTTACAGATGGGAGGCCCTGTAAATATTCAGTGTTGAAACAGAGACAGAAAAGGAGCATATGAAGCATGAGTCAGGGTTATTTGTAAACAAACAAGGGAAAATGTAACATTCCTCCTGTTGTGGGAACATTTATATTTTTTTGCTTCTGTTTTTATGAGGTAGTTATAAACCTATCAGTTCATTTCAGACAGGCACAGGCAGTTGCCGAATGTCATTCCTGCCTGGCCTGCATTATTGGCAGTGCGGAACCGATTCTTTTTTTTTTTTTTTTCTTTCAAGGTCTTTTAATCTGGGCGTGGTGATTGTGGGCAAAGTGTGGGAGCTTCGGTCTCTTCCTGTGGACTTCCACAGCGTGGCTTCCCAACAACCACAGCTGTCCTGCCAGAGAGTCCGTCTTCCGACCTCACTTACAAAAAGACCATGATGAACAATAACTACACGACAAGATTAGATGGCTATCCTTTCACCACCTCCAGCACCATATTTTTCTAGTACTTAATTAATACTCAACATTTCTGGCAAAAAAATTATGCCAGAAGTTAATGCATTTTTCCATATTCTGTTCCCCTGAACTACATGTACAATGTGCACAGAGAATCATACTGCCCTGAACTCTGATACGTATAGATATAGCTATAGAAACTATTTTCCCTGTTATTGAAAAAATACTAGCATATTTTGTTGCATTACCAGATGGAATAGTGTTCACTATGCTTACTTAATCTAATATTAGCTCTGATTCCATTACCATTAATTAAGCAACAAATTTCAAGTACTTATTTAATACAACTCTATTTAAATTAGAAAACTTTAAATGTTAGATTATTAGTTCTTATTTGTTAATGTGCTAATTGCTCTGATTTTCAAATTCTGAAGACCACTAGAGGAATAATCATATGAAATGAAATAAATTATGGACAGTAGAGGGTCCTTGAACATTGACCATTCTTCACTGTATTGATAAATATTAAAGCTAGAATCAAATATCAACACTAGGAAATGCAAATGCACACTTTATTGATTTGAAATTACCATTTTTATGCACACTTTTATCCATTGATAAAAGCAAGGCAATTCAAGTTAACATTGCTTGGCTATCCCTGTATATTTGTGCGCTGTTTCCAGAAAGAAAGACAGAGCCTTCCTCACCGATGTTATTAAAAGACAGAAGTAGATCTTGGAAACTTTCCTTTCACACTGTTTCCTAAGGATATTTAATGCTTTGCTAGTTGGCATTGTCCATGGGAAATTCTCAAAACAACATTAATTTTAATTAAAAAAATTGAATGAATCGGAAGAATGGAAAAAAAATGTCTGTAGAAGAAAATGAAGGCTTGTTTAATAATTACAGAATTACACATCTCACAAATTTACTTGGGAAAGGGTCTTCATATCAGTTATAGAAAATTCTTGACATTCTTGCCCAAACCCAGCTTCCCTCGTCCACAGAGAAAGCAGCTGGTTGAAAAGAATTCAGGAAGTTCTTGAAGATAATTGTTCTGCCCATCTCCAAAGGCCTAAATCACTCCATTCTAAGATAATTCAGTGAAAGAAAAGCCTGTTCACTTTAGTACAGAAGTCAGTGGTACAGACTGCAGATCATAAGGGCTCTTCAACATTTCCTAAGCAAATGACAGGAAAACAGGAAAGAGAGAGGTTAAAAAAATAATCTAATTATGAATTCTCATGAAAGACCCTGCACTTTGAAAAGAACTTGCTGTCTCTCACCAAACAACTGATAGACTAACAAGCATGTGATTAATATATTTCAAACCAAATATAGTAACAATAACAACTTTAAGAGAAAGAGGAATAGGGCTTTCTTCAAAACTATTTCAATTCCCATTTCAAACTGCTTTCTGTATTGACCTGAACTCTCAGAGTTTCATTAGTGTAAAAAGACCTTGAGATTCCCTTTTCTCTGTGAACCTACTGAAATTTTTAAGATCTTTTTTTCTTTCTAAGAGCTAGTAAAAAAAAATAATAAAATAACCGCACCAGTATAGAAAGAAATGGAGACTGAGATACAGACTTTCTAGAATCAAAAAGTGCAGTGAAACAAATTACTTTACAAAGAGTTTTCTCGCTTCCAGAAGTGCTCAAGAGTCACCAGTTTGTAAATATTTCATCTATTCAGTTGCATAAATGCATCAAGGAAAATTCTTATAAAAAACTTTATTTCATCTCTGTTTCCCCCCCCGTTCTCCATCGTGTTGTTTTCTGATGCAGTACAAGCCTTGACCCAAAAGAATTTGATAAAATGGGATAAAAGGAAGAGGTGTTCTTCATGCCACAAAGATAGCTCTCCCAAAAGGAATGGGAAGCACATATTTAATCCTCTGTTTTACAAAGATTTGTGATTATTTGCATTTCTTTTAGAAATCGGTCCTTTAGCTATGAAAATAAAAAAATGGTAGGTTCAACTGATGTTAATTAAATGTTTCTAAGTTATACCAGCATAAAATATAGACCGTTCAGAAGACTTCAGTGGATACAGCCCTCTCGAGAAGGCTAAGTGTAAAAAAGAATTTTTTCCTTATATATGTACAGATGCTGGTACCTGTGTTGAGGATCATCAAAAAGCTCCATAACAGCTGGCTATAGAAACAATAATATTTGTCAATCAGAAGCTTGCCTAAAATTATCCACAGATTTCAACCCAGAAAATGGAATAACTATCAGAGAAAATATTTTAATTGCTAAGAGTTTAAATTATTTTAAAAAATAGCCCTTCTGGTTAGAGACTGCTTTAATTCTTAACATGACCATGTTCTTTAATAGGGTTTAGTAGAAATGACAGCCAACTGTTAGTGGCATCCTAGCCCTAGGAATCTTCAGAATGCATTTCGCTTTTTTGACTATTGACAGCATGACTTTATTTCTTATAAATTCTTTCACATTTTTTATTTTGGTAATTGTCCATTACTCCCAGAGGAGTTTTAGCAGGAGTAGGCCATTGGTATACAGGCAGTGATTTTCATCTTGTATAGCTTCTTGGGGTTCTTTAAGTATGCATTGCACCACCGGCCTCTCAATGACATGTGGCAAGAACCATGACACTTTATTCTACTTGCAATTTAATTGGCCAGTTCCTTCAGCAGCTTGAAAATTCTGCAGGCTTATTTCATCAGCGTCTTGAAGTTTTACTTTCATTTGGATTTAAAAAAAAGCAAATTAATTTCTGTAGAGTTTTTTGTTTGTTTGTTTGTTTTGTAAGGACCAGACTGTCTTGGTACACATAACTTTCTAAAGGCAATTCTTGCATTATATTTACATTCTTTATTTTAGATCAGGCCCAGTATGAGATGTCCTTCTTTTTTCTGTGTGTTTCATAAGAACCAGGCTGGTGTGATTTTATTTAAAGGCTATTCTTGTTTCATACCTATACTCTTGATCTTTGGTCAGGCTCGGTATGAGATGTATTTCTTCTCTGGTTCTTGTACTAATATCCATCTCTGCAATAGCCTATTTCCCATCTGCACCGGTAAGATCTTGTCAAACAAGCCAACAGGAGGCTGCAATAGCTGCAGGCACCCTCATCTCATCCTGTCTTACTCCATTTTTCTTTATGCAGCAGGAGCAAATTCTCTTAAAATGAGCAAATACCTTTTAAATTTGAAACTATCACCAAAGGCTAATTGAAACAACAGAATCTCAAAAAGAATTATGTATTCTTCCTTTACATAGGAGAACAAAATTATAAATCATTCAAGGCTGGAATGTAAGAAATAAATTGGAATGCAATCAGATGTCAGAATTAATGATGGTTCCAAGTTTTTTTCTCTTACATAACCTAAAATGTTTGGGGCCATTTAGAATAATAGTTTTGTCTTAATCAGTAGTAGAGCTGGTTTTGCAAAAGAACGTTCAAGTATCTCTAGGGAGTTGCTCATTAAAGTAATGTAGTTGCCGTTATCCATAACATCTTAGGCAGTGTTTTATCTCGATGATAAAGCACAGAAGGAACCTTGTTATCTTTTAGGCTCTGCTTTCCATATGCAGCCTCTGCCGCTTTGTTCCTTAATAAGTATGGCTTGTTTCAGTCATTTGTCAGGTGCCTTTTTCCATGAGGTCTGATTTGAACAGGCCTTGGACACCAGTTGGTATTGCAGTGCACTGGGAGCTATAGATAAATTACTTGTACCTGTTGAAGAGCTGACTGTTGGGATTGTTCTCAGTGCTACACCAATAGCAATTATTTACTTGATCCCTGGATCTGACTTTTCCCAGAGTCACCTTGAGTGTTACAAGAAATCACTGACAGATGTTTTAATATGCCTGAGAATACTACTGTTAAAAAATAAAATTAAAATACAACTAGTTTCTTATCCCACCAGTCAGCTAAATTTGAATACGGATGGTCATTGTCAGGTGATTCCTGTGGATCATTCCTGTGGAATCATTTCCTATCTTTGGTTTTGCCATTGATTCCTTTCGTCTTCCACTTTACAAGTTTAAAAAGGCAAAGTAGAAAGCTACATATATTCTAAACAGGCTGAAATCCCTTCCTCTACATACTCTGCAATGTGCCAAATATAAGCGTGGTCTCTGTAGAAAAGGTATTCATAAAGGTTATACACAGTAGCCATAATTGCTTAGAGGCTTTCCAGCAAAATATTTGGCTGTTTATCTTATGCTTCTGAAATTACAGATATACCTGTCAACCCTATCCAGACTGATCCCTAAACCTAACCCAGCTCAGTGCCATAATAAAGCTCTTTATCTCTAACTGCACACTCTATATAGAATAAATAGCATGAAGAAGAAATACTTAACATTACAACCGACCGGTATGCAGAGTCCATTGAGGCATCAAGTTATTGTTAAGTCAGTCCAGCTTTCCTCTCTGTGCTGAAAAATAAGAGGGAAGAAGCATTGATAGGTGGTGGATCTGCATCGGAAAACAGTGTTATGGATTCAGGGCAAAATGATCTGATGAGTTAGAAATCTGTTGATTTAAGAGTAATAAAGGTGGATGAAGTTCCTGGGCAGAATTGGTTGTTATCATCTTTATCTGTTGATGCTTACCAATTTCATATTGCTAGAGAAGCAATCCATTTGGAATGCTTTAGGAATTTTTAAATAACACTACAAAAAAGAACCCCAAAACCCCAGAGCACACACATACAAAAACCCCAATCAAAACCCCAGCAACAACTAACAACCAATATTTCAGTATCATCTATTTGTAAAGCCTTTTTTGCCTTTTGAATTACCAGCATCCTGAAATCTTAAAAAACCACCCCACTATTTTATCTTATGTTGTTTTAGGGAAAAAAATATCTTTACTTTTTCACTGGTATATTTCTTATTTCATTAAGCAAAAGATGAAGACTGAAATTACCAACACATATGGATTTACATTCTTCATTTCTTTTTGTTTGTTTTTACAACTTTAGGTACCTGAAGATGGCTGATCTTGTTAATTACTTACAATTATTTTTTTTTCCCTGGAAGTTAGGGTGCTTTAACGATGATCAAATGCTTTTGTATAGTGATTAGCAATGAACCAAGAAAAGAAGAAACCAGAAAAGGAATAGAAAGAACTGTTGCTAGAGCTCTACTCCTCAGCCTGAATTTTTTTGTTTTAAATTGTGTGTGGGATAGGAATGAATTTACTCAAATGTGTTTGAGTTAAAAAAGAATTGATAAAATTTTTCTTCCTTCTTTCTCTTCTTCTTTTTTTTTTTTTTTTTTTTTTTTTTGTAAAGTAAGAGTGCAAGAAGTAAGATTTATTTGGAAGAAATTTAAAATTGAAGTTACTCAGTAAGAGAAAAAAAAAATCTGTGTGGTATGAATAGGCCAAAAGAGAAAAGCTAAAGAAAAAAAAAACTTTGTCTTACTGACACGATGAAATATGGGGAAAGCCACTAGAGGGAAATGCTGTCATTTTCATATTTCAGGGCTTTCATTTCACTTTGATGAAAATTGAATAACATCCAATTTTCCCAATATTGTAAAGCATTTCACACATCTTTGTCATTTTCAAGCGACAAGTAATTTCAAAAGTCAACAAGTTTAAAGCTGATATTTGACAGAGAGGGTAGTTCTGTAAAAATTGAAGAGTGGTCCAATGACTACAGTGGTACCCTGGGATTTAGAGTTCATAGTTTTGCCATAGACTGTCTGTCCGATCTTGGACAAGGCATTTGATCTTTATGCTGCGTTTCCTCATCTGTAGAATGGGAAAGGGTAGCACTTGCCAGTCTCAGCGGAAACTGCAAGGATAAATACATCAATTGTCAAGAAGAAAGTTCAGAAAAAAGTTTTCATTTAAGCGTAAGAAATTGCTGATTTGAAATGTCATTGAGGTTCAGCAGTTGGAACAATTGGTCTTAGATGCTTAATGCAGTGCCTTGCTTGGCTTTAAATCACTGGAACCACAAATAGCTACAAATAGCTATGAACAATCTTCAGACCTCATAAAGCACTAAATAATTCTGAATTCTAAATATAGAATTTTGCAGTTATCAAATTTCCACTACAAACTATACTGAGATTAAAAACATTAAAGGAATATTATTATGCATGCTCAAAATCTCCAAGTGTGATTGAATAATGTGTTAAAATACTAATACCTCTGGATAGAGAAATTGTAGAAAATGAGGGGAGGTCTCTAGAGAAAGTAAAATAAAACTTGCTTCGAGAGCTTGTTGTTTGGTTTCTGTGCACTTGTCAAACATGCACATTTTCTGCAAGTAATTAGATTCCCCAAATCTTTGATAAATTTTAAAATAGCCGTCAAAATTTGCACCTTGAATTCAGGTCACATTAGGACGTGGGTTAGAAAGGCCTGGTGGGGTTTTGTAGGAGCAAGATGATGAACCATGCTTTTCCATACCTACAGCAAACACCCCCAACAGCGATGCTCTGGAAGATTACGCAGAACTGTACACTTGGTGAGGTGGAGAGCTAGTCAGAGAACTAGGTATGAGGAAAAACACCCAGAGACAGCTACCAGCACGACGGTGTTCAGCAGCCCCGCTGGTTTCTCAGGCCATGTGTTTGTCCTCTCCATAGCCCACGCCGTTCCAGTCAGAGCTAGGAGCACTCTCGTTTTCACATCTGCATCTATGTCTGCGCTCTTTTTTTGCCCCTTAATGTTAAAATACAGCTGTGTGAACCGTACTGTACCGAGGTTAATCTTGGAAGATTTGGGCACAAAGTACTTTAAGCACTTCAGTTTCATGTCGTTCTCTGTGGAATTATGTGAGCTCCAAATGTATAACACTGAGGTAGGGGAATTTAGCCTTACATAACGCTGAAACATATTTATCATCATTAAAGTATTCCAGAGCAGTTTCTTTTTATTTCGTGCCTACCACATCCATTTCTTTAGCTCCCTGGTTCACCTCCAGCTTGCAAAGTTTTCTTCTGCCACTGAGGCACACACATCGTCTGCCCAAACCCAAGCTGGAGTCAGTTCTGCCCCATGCATCACTGGCAGCGTTGCCCAGCAAACTTTCTGATTCACTCAATACTTTTTATGGTTCTGGATGAAGAAAACCTGCAAAATGCTTTTTCACATTG
The DNA here is from genome assembly GCA_035590275.1 of Ibycter americanus. NCBI lineage: Eukaryota > Metazoa > Chordata > Aves > Falconiformes > Falconidae > Ibycter > Ibycter americanus. The sequence continues at coordinate 69,909,918 of JAVJGI010000063.1, forward strand.
GTTGAGTGCGGTATGGGTGACAATTACTAAATTGTACTCTAAAAGAAAAAGGTGGCATGTGATACTTTTAGCTTAATACTGTAAAAATAAATAGGCAAGTATTGAAAATTATACTTTACTATCTTTCTTCCCATGGTATTAATGTTGACAGTTAAAAATATATTCCAGTTTTCATTTTGAGTATGAAAGTGGCTGTCCAGTGATTTTAGATTACAAAAATTCCTGACCAAAAAAAATATGTTTCAAGACACAAGAAAGGATTCGCATCAGGTCATGACCAACTGAGCAACAAATATGTATAGGCCTGACATATTTCAATAGTTTCTGCCATGGTTCATTTCAAGATGTCTGTCTGAATCCTAAGCGTGCTCCTTTGCCTGTTTTAGCATCTTTCTGCTCTCTGCCCTGTGGATTGTGAATGCCATTTATGTGCATAATATAGCATTCTCCCATATTTTTTCATTGTCTGTATCTTCATGATCTGTCTGTAAAAGAACTGAGAAGTATTCCTTGTTGTTTGTCCTGTATTTATCATATCTGTATGTAATCAAGCCTCTTAATCTTGTACGTGTCTATTCCTACTGTACCATGGCACTGCCCATTACTTTTATGTAGCTCTGCTATCTAAAAATCTTTTCCTGTTTAACTTTGTCTCTTATGAAAAAGGGGACCTTTCTGAGCTAAACGCAGAACATCTAGAATCAGTGGGAAAACCCTGATGAGTTCCAGTTTTCATTATTTGTAGTTCCAGGGTTTTGTTTTCTTTCCTATATGCTTATCTGTAATTATCACATTTGGGTTTTTTAGTTTGGCTTCACCAAATGGCACATACAGCCATCTCTTGGTCACTGATGGATTGCAAATGATGCTTCAGCTGTCCTGCTTACGGAGTAGGAATAGATGAAAACATGTTATTTGCAAAAAGCCACGTGCCACATGAGTTCAAGAAGCCGCCCCTTTTCTCCACATATTATCCCTGTAATTGGCACTAAGAAGAAGTGGAATGGATACTGAAAGACCTAAATATCTTTTTCCCTGTCCTTAACTCTTATTGTGGCTGGCTTATGGCTTTGTGTCCATACTGAGACTGTGGGTCTTCGAATATTTTACTCTTTTATGCTGATGAACTGGTTGCATGTGATAGTGACAAGTGTGCTGTTCTATTCCGCTGCAGTTTAACACTATGCGTTGACACTAAGTGACCAAAGCAGTACTTTTGCACTTTAAATTCTGTATTCACCCTTCCTTGTCTTTCACTCTTCTCTGCCTCTTTTTTCTTAGCGGTAAGACCTACTTTCCCATATATCCAATATCTTGCAAAATCAAGTGTTTCTTTAACTTACATTTATTCCATCCTTTGTCACACATGGCTCTAATTTCAGGGTGCTATTTCCACTTGACTCAAACCTTTTGTTTATTTTCCTTGATTGTATCCATTCATTGTATGTTTTATGTTTCTGCCTTTGAATTTTCATCTAGGAAATTCCCACACCCTTTTTATTTATAATTTTTTCTTCTTTATTTTTTCAACTTAAAAATGTGACATGACCTTCTTCCCCATCTCAGTTCCTGTGATCTGGGTAGTGAATTTTTTTCCTATGCCAATTTCTACTTTGTTTTTCAGCTTTTGTCCCTTAATTTTTTCCTTAACTTTCTTGCACCACATATTCAGGCTAGTCAGCTTGGTCAAGCTAGTTTTCTAATTCCAGCTAGTTAACTCATTTCAACTCAAACTGCATCCACATCTTCTTTTATTTTAGAGACAGCATATGTCGTTATACATCTTGAATTCTTTGCCCTAAGGTTCATAGATTTACAAGGCAGAAAAGAAAGTGGATTTGCCTATCGTTTTCCACCGCCATTAATTTGGCATTGGAGAATTATCTAAAGAGCAAATAAGGTACATTAGGTTTTTATAACATAAATAGCAGTAGATTAACTGTAATGAAAAGGCAAGAAATAATCTATATTGCTGGCTTACTCCCAGTTGGACTGGTGTAATTTACTGTCTTCTCAAGAACAAGTGTGTGCATTTCCCGAAGCTGTGTAAGGAAGGATAGATTCCCTGCTGCCAGAAATCAGCCTGGCTTGACTGATGGAGGGACAGACTGTCTGTTCTGTCAGGCTGACACCTTACTGAAGATGAGCTCAGAAGACCTCGGTTCATGTCCAGGCACAGCATTAATCTCAAATTTACTGTTTAAACTTGAGAAGACACAGTACCATGTAGCTGCCTGCCTTTGAAAAGGAGATAGCACTGCTCTTCAGGACAGATACATTTTAATGGCAGGGTCTGTTTCTATTTGAGGGGCTGATACTACTCAGGACCAAAAATGCACAATTTAGCAAGAAAATAAGAAAAAAAAATCAGTATTTGATTTCGTTAGTTACTTGAACTTATGCTGCTATTTGATTTTATTCCTTGGGGTTTTCTTTTCCCCTTCCCAATTGTTTCATTGTAAGCTCAAATCATATTAATATAAATGAGAGTAGGGTCTGGCTTTTTGAATTATTTTCCACCTGCTTTTCAAAGTCCCAGAGGCTATCTTAGTGTCTTCCAAACAAGGAAAAGCTCTATGAGTTTAAAGGTTTCTGTAAGGTAAAACAAATAGCATAGTATCAGTTTAGAATAATAATCAAAATGGATCTATAAAGGTTAGATAATTCAACATTTTAAAAATATCATCATTAAATTTTTTGGTGTGTTAAACACGATGCACTCTAAAGAAATGTTCAGGAAGCCAAAGCACCTCTGTGAGAAGGAAAAGAATTAATGGAGGCAACTAAACCTTAATTTTATAGTTTTATTTTGACATGTAAAGGAAAGAGATAGCATTCAAAGTAGATTACATAAAGTGGAGTTGTACACAACGTATTTCCTTACTCCTAATTTTCTGCTTCAGTCTCTGTAGTCTGACAGCTTCAACAGTCTCTGTATTAATTAAAATTCCATAAATTATGTAAGATGAACCTCAGATTCTACTGTTTATATCAACCATAATTTGCTCCAGATTTTGTTTTGTTTTTATGCCAAAGACCACACAAAGCTTTCTTATTCTTTTTTCCTGAAGCTTCTGTTGTTCAGTAAGTTTTAGATTAAAAAAATTACTTTTAACAGTTGATATCTGATTCCCACTGAATAATAACTTATCTTACCATGATAATAGTCGTTTTCTTCCTCTTGTGAGTAACAGTTAAGTATCACACTTCAGGGGTTCTGTGCACAGTCTCTTTTTCCAGTCTTTGTTTCAGCTACTCTTAAAAAAGGGTGTATCTCAGAATTTCCTTACCATTTCTCATTTGTATAGTCACAGATCATCAAATATGACTTTTTACTACTATTTTGTATCTTTTAGGTTCTGGTAATTATGTAGACAGCATAATGTCAAATTGCAATTGAAAACAGTGTTAGAATCTATCCTGTTAAATGAAAATTGTCCAGCGCAGGGCGGGAGGGATGTGGAAAGTAGCAGAAGTGATCTTTTCAATCATATTGATAGGCACTGAGGAATGGCATAAACCAATAAAAATTTACAGGCAAAAGCTGAGAGTCGCAAACTTATAAAGTCTGTGAAACTAATGAAGAAGAGTTTTTAGATATAATCATATGAGACATATTCAGTTTTTAAATGGAAAAAAATTCCCAAATTTTTCTGTGTATTTTAAAATGAGGGCATCAAGGCTTAGACAAAAAAAAAAAAGAAAAAAAAAAGGTAAAAGAGAATGGAATGCGCATATAGGCTGTAGTCTATATGGGTAGACTGTAAGTAGATTATAAGAAGAAGACTATAAGTAGAGTGACTACTTCAGAGTTGTGTACTTACAAGCTCTTATATTTGAGACAAAAGCAAGTAGACCTTAATATTAAGGTATGAGACAATATGATGAAGTGCTGAAGAATCATTTTCTTATTCAGAAAATAGCTATTTCCCCATGACAGTTAATTGGAGAAGTCTTTGCTTAAATATGATCAGAAATCTCATGAAAGCAGATGGTGGTTGTTTCTACTGCAAGATGAAAACCTAAATTCTAAACGGAGTGAGATTTAAAAACAGTTGAAATCAAGCAGATTATAATCATTGACATTACTAGAATTTGGATACATGGGAAATGTTTTCCCATTGAGAGGTAAAGTTAGAAGAAAGTGGTTCAAATTTGGGTTTTTGGCTTCCCCCAGTCATAGCTACAGGACCAAAAGCTGAACCAGCGCCATTATTCCCTGAGAATCACAATTTCCAAAGACGTTTTGAAGAAAATATTTTTCTGAAAAAATTCTTGAATACTTGCCTAGACCTAACTGGTGATGTTGCTTGGGAGTGGTGTGTTTCAGAAGCCACACATGATGTTCATACCTGCAGCCAGGAAAGGACCTATTATGCCACCGAGCAAACGAACTAAAAAGACAAATTCAGATCTTATCCAAGCCAGTTCAACCAACCTCATATCAGACTACTGCCTAAAGCTCACAATTTAGGATAATCTAAAAATTAATTTTTAATCTAAAACAGAACAGTGCTATCTGTATTGTTACATCTTTCAGTACCTTTCTGCTAGCCAAACTCATTGCCTAACTTTATCGATCACTTCCAGAGAAATTTTATTTAAGATACGAGAGAAGGTCAACCTCAGAAAGTTTTGAGTTTTACATGTGTGGCAGACTTTGAGTTTCACTGGTGTTCTGTCATGTTGAAGGCAAATTTCCATGGAAACCATAATTCCATCCGTGGGACCAGTCTTTCTCACAGCAGATGGAGCCCTTAAATTGTAGCTAAATTACCCACTACAAATAATAATAAAATGCAGCAGCACAAAAGACTGCTGAAGCCAGAGACTCCTGCATAACTTGATCATCAGTCCCTTAGGTGGTGGAGGAATTCTGTCCCTGGAACTGGATCAGCTCTACTGCACTTAGGAGTATTTGTCATGGGCAGAGGAAATTTACTGCAGTCTTTAGAGGGCAGAGAAGCAAATCAGTCCCCCAAACACCATCTTCTATCTCTGGAAAATGCATCTAAATGTCCTGTTTCCAAAATAAGTGGAGGCTTTGAATCCATTAGGATATTCCCCTCTCCCCCTTCCTCTTCTAAAAACACGGTGCCAGTAGCTTGAGGTTTTTCACTGTTTGGTGGGCTAAAAGATCTATTTGTCATATCAAATGAGCCCCTTCGAATCATTAGCATTGTAAGATATAAAAACAAATGTAAGTTTGTTTTTCTCCCTTCCCCATGCTGCTTCGTCCCCCTTTTTTGTGCCCGCTTTTCATTCTGAGAGGTATATAGTGCTCAGAATATTATAATCCCTTCTGGCAACAGAACAGAAACATGGTTTCCATTACAGTTTATTACTTTTTCCCTTTTTAATTTTTTGTATCAATCCATATGAATCCCAAAGGACTCAAGCCTTTGTTAGAAACTGTAGACAAGATATATTGTGGGTCTAGTTCTCCCATATTTCTATATGACTTAGACTGTATATTTAGTTCCCTTGTGCATAGTTAAAATTAAAATATAAGTACAATATGTATCCATTTAGTGTTCTGAAAATGAATTCTTTTTGTTCTGTTGATGTCTATTAAAAAACTACCCTCTTTAGGTTTGCATATACAGCATGTTCGGAAGTGTTCTAAGATGAAAAAAAAAAAAAAAAGAAAATTTTCTCATTTTCCTTAAGAAATCTATTTTTATACAAAAAATGTAATGTTTTAAACCAAGTCTTTTCAGCTACTCTGTACAGGCATCTTTAGGGTGGTTTCCAGTCCCCTATAGCCCAGGCCAGTCGGTGAGGTCCCATCTGTAATCAATAAAGGCAGGAAACCTACTGCATCCTATGCTGTAATTTCACAATCAACTCGCAGCGGCAGCATCAGGCACTGATGCCATGAGAAGTGTTTCTACCATTCCCCTTTCATCTCCCTGCCATCTTCCACCTCTTGGGGAAGCTTTGTACAGCTGCACAGCGAACCAGGTCAGAGAACTGATCTTGCTTAAAACTAACATGGCAAAAAAAACCCCAAAACCGATTGTTTAGTTTTAGCTGGAAGGTAAATACTTGTGCTGATACAAGGGGGAAATGGAGCTGCGGAACAGTGGGGCCACTTCTCTCTGCAGCCCTGCCAGCTTCACCTGGTTTAAAATGATGGTGGAACTACAGCACTGCACAACCAGCTTTGAAAATGGGCAATTGCCTTTGAACAGGCTCATTCTAATCCCCTATCAAAGGTGCTCACATGACTACTTTAGCCTTTTAAGAGTTAGGCAGCTTGTCTGAAGTTTGAGAAAAGTTGTTCCCTCCAAGAGATTCATGCAGACGGACAGGGCTGGCATTCCTGAGTTCTCTTCATGGTGCCAGTGACCGTGTTGTGAGGCTGAAGGAGAAGATACTCATTGCTGCCAGCTCACCTGCACAACCTCTGTCACCATATTTCCCTTTATTTCTGCATTTGCTGTAAGACAAAACCAGAATCTGGTTCGGCCATACATACTTAGCTGCATTTTTAACGTGTTGGTTACTGCCTTGAACTGTAGATTTCACTATAGCGTTATCTAATTCTAATCCCTGAAAGATAAACAATCTCCCTTAAATATCATTTTCATAGCTCCCTCATAATGATGGTTTGAGCAATTAACAGCTGGTACTCCTAGTAAGGTGTTGAACACTGTAAGTTGCTTTCTTAGGTGTTTTTCACTTTCCTAGGAAAGAGAGTTGTTAATCAACAGTTCAGCGATTTAAAGGATCAAAAGTAGTTGGTTCTGTTTAAGTTCATTAAAAAGTTAAACTTCAAAAGTGTAAAGGTCGTTATAAAGTTTTAAACAATAGGCATTGTGAAACTCCTCAGCTGAGCGTGCCCACATCAGTTCTTACCTTAGTACGGGTAAGACCAGACCAATAGCTAAATAACTACATAGGTCAACAGAGTGGCATTTGCAAAGTGTTTTCTGAACCCAGTATGAAAGACTGTGTGTGTGTGTGAAGTATTCTGTATTTCTTACTTGAAGTCAAGAAATGAAGTTAGGGTAGTCTTACATAATTTGACGTGAGGCACAGATCACGATGCAGCAAAGCTTGATTTGGAATTCTTTATTGAACAAAGAAACCAGGAAAAGCAGTATGAAAATAAGTGCGTAAAAGAAGTATTTAGGCTCATAATTAGTGCAGCAAGCCTGGGTGGCTAAGCAAAGTAGCCTACTAGTCTACCATGAAAAACTAAGTAAGGGCTAATAATGCAATGTACCTCATTTATATTTAGGCATTTAACACACCTTCGCCAGCCAGCAGTGGAGGTACCATGGATTCACACTGTCTTAATGAAAGTGATTCCAAAGGTTGTTTCAAATTCTAGAGATGCCTGGTTTTCTGATTGCTTCTAGGAATCTAACCATTTGACTGTTAAAATAAACAGTATAGTTAAACACTGAACATTTGTCAGGATTCTTCTGGGTCTTGGGGCCTTGAAACTGTACTCTCAAAGCAAAATTTCTAGTATTAAAAAAAAAAAAAAAAGTGCTCAGCGAGAAGTCTTAAAAATTCAATGTCTTACCCCAATATTGGAATTTAATGTTTTGTTGATTCCCAGAATATATTGCACTGTGTTGAAGTACATCCCTAATTTTTACCTCCCGTTCTTTATCTTTCACTATTTATGACTACTATCTGCCAGATGAATGATATAAAATAGGGTCAGAATTTTTTAAAGGTTTGGTTTGGATTGAGGGGAAAAGAGGAAAAGGGATAGCAGGCACTGATTTTATGGTAAGTATACGTGAAACGTATCTACACCAATTCTGATCTTTTACTTACATGGTTGAAGATTTGAGCTAATAAAAAAATCTGTTCACACAGACACTCTCCTTTATCTCCTCTTTCCCCCCAAGATAGCAGCCATAGCTTGGAACCAGTGGCCAAACCTCTCTGAAGATGCTAGACAAGCAAACACTGCCATGTCACAGGGATTGCTGTAGGTTTAGAACTGTAGCAAACGTCACCCAGTTCAGGATTAATTCTGAACAAACGCACAATTATAGTAGAATAAATCATGCTGATAGGTGTTACTGGCACAGTAAGATTCACGCCAGGTTTGCCTCTCTGCAGTACTGCGCCCTCAAATACAAACTGCTTCAAAACACCGTCATTAGAGAAGGAAAGGTTTCGGTAGGAGAAGGGTTACAAGGAGTTAAGTGGCTGGTGGAGAAGCTCCTACAAAGCTGCTGCTTGCTTTAAAACGTGCAAACTGCGCTGGTTTCTGGAGTGTTTTCCGGGGAGCATCACAGCAGAAGTTTCTTGCTGTTCAATCTTTGGAAGTGCTGCTTGATCCTAGTACTGTGGAATAACAGAAATACATTTTTTTTTCTCACTCTTCTGGTTTCTCTTTCCCACAATGAACCTGTGGCTCTTCATGTGTGTTGCTGGTGGGCAAATTCCATGACAAAGCAAAGATCTGTGGTGCTCTCTGATTCCCACCTTCTCGTGCTGTAAGCTGGAGTCTACAGGAGGGACTACAGAAGAGAGTGTTCACTTCTATGCCAAAAATAAAGTCGAGAAAACAACTAATGCTGGTGAATGCTACATAGCAAGAGGCATTGCTTTTCTGTTACTAAGCTAATGCTCAAGCCCAGAAGAGAGAGCTCAGATTTGAGATTTTCATAGCTGTCTTGAAAGTCGCCTAGTCACTATTGTCTGGCTTCTATGTGCTCAGTATTACTTACTCAGCACAGTGCCCAAAAGAAAGAATCCAAGAGAAAGAGTCCCTGAGCTGCCTCAGGCTAATATCAATCAATCAATCAATCAATCAACCAACCAATCAACCAATCAACCAATCAATCAAATAGACTAGAGCCCATTCTTTGTGTCTGACAGCAAGGAACACGGCTGGAGCTCAGGCAGGTAAAGCTGTTCTTTGATTTCTCCCTGTGGGTGTAGTCTCCCCCAAACTGGGTGCCCGGAGCCTGCTGTGTCCCAGCTCTCCCTGGAGCCATTCCCAAATATCCTTAGCCAAAGCTGAAACAGAGCCCTAGGTGGGGGCAGGGGGGTCCCTGGGGGTGTCACCAGGGCAGTCATGCCCTATGGGTGCCCCCAGCACCCTGGCAGCACTAAGGAGGAAGAGGAGGGTCTCTTGTCTGCCTTCCAGCCTCTGTTGCGTATGAATTTCTATTGTAGGGGTTTGACCAGTCTTTTCTTAGAACTGCTGGGGGTGGTAGGGTTTTGCATGGTGATGTGCTGTGTGATAAAAGGAGAAAATTAGACCCTGAGATTCCTGGTGCCTTCTCAAGGATGACACTTCCCAGGGGTCACTGGCTGGTTTTGAACTCTGGATTGGAGGCCAGATGAATTGAGCTCTAAAATAAGTAACAACGTAAAAAAACCTCCCACCTTACTTCCCTGCTTTTTCTTGCTTTGAGGAGCTTGTCTTTTTGCTTCGTTAAGGTGTTCCGTTTTCTGCAGTAGAAAGCCTGTTGATAAGATCAGTTACTTCTTAGCCACAAATTCTAAGGGTTTTGTATGGGTTTGCTTTGCTATTTTTTTCAGAAAGGTAAACTTCTGCTTAACCTGTTTCGTTGTCGAGTGACATCAGAATGACAACTGATAGTACAGTGTTGTTTAATAATCCTTTTTTGCTACAGAAGTCTTTATTTTCTATTTCATTACTTGCATAAGCTGAAGCCAAAGTTTTGTTACTTAAAAACTTAAAACCAGTTAATTGCAGAGCACTGGCTCCGGAGCCTTTTAAACATTATTCCTTGGAGGAATAATCATTGGCCATTTAGTCCAAAAAATGTGGGGAAATGTCTGATATCTGACATTTCTGTGTCAACATTTGAAATTCTAAATTCTCGATTTCAGAAACAAAGATTTACAGATTTAAAACCAATTTTTGTATTTCTTTTTAATTTAAATCTGTATTTGAATTTAAGCAGGACTCTGAAAAAACAGCACATGAACAACAGTATTTTGTTAGTTTATAGGAAATAGTTGTGATTTTCAGAATGAAATTCCCATTATGATTCAGAGAAAAAGCAAACTAGAAAATAACTTTTTCATTATTGCCCAGTAGATACTTTTTGCAGTTCCCTCCTTTTTCTCTTCTCCTTCTTTTTAATGTCCTTTGTCTCCAATTAGAAAAAATCGCGATTCCCATTTAGGTTAGAAAAGAATAACTTCCTAGGCATATACTTATGGCTATTTATCAAAGGAAACTATGATTTTGAAAACCGAAAAATACAGGGTTTTTTTCCAAAGCTATTTAATAAAGCCTCTTAACAAAGAAAACTGTAGGGTTTTTAGCATGCAAAATTCACATATTAAAACTAAATTTGATTAATGTAGTCCGTTGCGAGTTATAAACAGGGACAATTTTGAGTTCAATAACTGCAGCTTCTATCATACCACTAAGATGCAGCTTTATTTATAACTTTGGTGTAATGGTGACATTAACAAGTAATCACTTAGTAACTTACATTATTGCTCTAGTTATATTAAATGTGGGATATGACTCCTAATATAAAAGGACATTCATGCTGCTGTATATTTGTTAAATTGGTCTCTAGATGTATGCCTAATTAGTTATTATTTTGGACAGATTAACATAGGAGTATTTGCACTGTTGTAGGAAATAAATTTTGCAGAGATAGGTTTCTACTTGGGTTATACTCACAGTATAATTTCACAAGTGAAATTTTATTTTAAAGCTGATTGCGAAGTGTACTTCACATTTTTTAATTCTATCTGTGCCCTTTCATATGGAATTCCACGCTGAAATTATCAAAAAATATAAACAAATATATTAAAGAAAAATTAAGCTATGAAATTGTTTGGTCAGTAAATTGAAATAACCTGACAATTCTCAAATATTTGTTTAATCTTTAGAGTTTATTTTAAAATTACCTTTAGTAAGTTCAGAATTTCAAATTGGAGCTGCTTCGAACTGAAGATTAAAATGTCTAATTTCTCTACTCCACTTGCTTCTTTTTACCATCTTCATTCAAAGATTTTTCAAAATCTAAGTAGTCTCTGGAACACAGCAAGCCAGCCTTTTTCTCTGTAGGAGAAGAATAAGCAGAAATAGTATTCCCAGATAGTTTAACTTTGTATTAATATGCACAGAAGATATATCAGGACTTCAGTGAGATGATAGGTATTCTTCTTATACATTTCTCAGTGCCAATAATTTCATGTTTCTACAAAAGAGTTCTTCTGGTGAAAGCATATGCATTTTTTTTTACTCTTATGTTTGTTTTTTTGTTTGGAGAAAACCTAGTCTTTCTTGAAAAATCATCTTCTGACTTTCATTATTGACAATGAATATTTTTATTTTGGGATTCAAATTATTTGATGTTTTCATGATGCCTTTTAGCTCCCAGAGAGTATATAACATACAATTTCATTTAAAAAATTAATCATACAGAGTTTCGAATGACACATACAGTGAGAAAAGCTGAGAGCCTGAAAAGTCTTGTTCCAAACCCAATATATATATATATCTGAAATCAAAATATAAATACAAAATAGAAAATAACATATAAAGTTAAAATGATAACGTAACATTTCTCATATAAAATATGTATTTAAAATTAATAGCTTCATAAAGGAATTCTGCATGTATAAAGATGCACAAACTTGATAATCCTTCCTGAAGGTGGACGGCAGACATATTTTGGCATGTCAGACACTGCAATGTCGTGTCAGAGAAAAAAAAATAATAAAATTTACCTGATTAGGAAAAAGAGGAATTAAAAAAGATGAGAAAAACTAGAGACATTGTGTAAGATGATGAAATACAAAGCAAAAATGCTTTGGAATACTAAAGCACTATTGCATACTAACAATAAATTGTCCTCACATTTCATACACAAATTTTATCTTTCCGGTGTCACTTTAGAAGAAAGAGGTAATCAAGTCTAACTTCTTTCTACTTTTTATATCCTGTCATAGACACAGGTCATTTGCCAGGAGCAGAACATTCGTTTAATGAATCACAAGTAGCCTCAGCAATATGTAACTTTTAGAATTATTTCTGAACTGGAATAGATAAAGAACGGAATGTCACACATGCTGATTTTGTGTTTGCAAAATGTATCTTAAATCAAGCCTGGAAAGGAGGTGAGGAGTCTGTTGGGTGATACACTGATGAGGATGATATCATGCATGCCGGCCACGGAAAAAGCACATGTAACTGTGCTGACTTCATTTTCTCTTGGCACATGGTAATAACCGCCAACCTGCAGAACATCTGATAACAATGCGATGGGGGAAACAATAGCTGAGCGCGCTGGAACGGAATGCAAAATAGCAGCCTTTGTCGGAAAGTGGCGATTCAGACGATGAGAAGAGAATCTGTGTCTCAAATGACAGCAATAGATCGGTTGCTACAAGTGGCTTTAAGAGGCTTTCCATTTGAGAATTATAAATATATGTGTTTAGCTTAGCAAATGCGGGCGGAGAATTTCGCAGTGCGCACTAACGGTTTAATTTTTGTGGTTTAGGGAAGAAATCTTCTTGTTAGTAATGGAATACCATAGGAAAAGAAGCTTGAGCTATCTGCTGGGGAGATGTGGGGTGGTTTCTGGTTGTTTTAAAAAGCAAATGACGTTATTGCAGAGCTATGCATCAGTTGTGTAGGATAACTTCATGGTTATTCACATGACACAGACCTTTGCAAACAGAAAATGTTGGGAGCGCTGAGCTGTACCTGATTGGAAAAAAAGAGCTTGTGCGTTTCCTGATGTTTAGCCAGAAATCCTACTTTTTGGTTCTCTGGGAGACTGGAAGGACCGGAAGGGAGAGTAATTGAACTCATTTTCCCAAACTCTGCGTGCTGCTTGGGCAAACTGCAGCGGAGCTCTGCAGTCAAATGCAGGCGGGGCGGTGGCTGGTGAAGGCGAGGGCAGCGCAGGCGGGTGCCGATGTGTTTGCACGGACCCGAGCGTTTGAAGCAAGCACACGTCCCCGAGACTGGGCAGCGCAGCACGTGTCCCCTCCGCCAGCTTGTGTGCCCGATTTCTGCAGAGCGCCAGAACCCAGCTCTACTTTTCTTCAGCCGCAAAAGAATAGACCAGTTGGGACCCAAACCCAGCCTGTGCTTTTTTGGGTTATGGCTTTCAATGCTTATTGTGGTAGCAGCACTGTGGAATCTGCCATTTCAGTATTCATCCTCAAACTAATTTAAACTCATATTTAAGCTTCCCATGTTGCAGGTACAGCTGTCTTTATGGGTACTAAAACCTGCCCGCATCCACACATCGCAGCGTGCTAACAATCTGACTTACGGCTCATCAGCCTGCAAAATCAAAGATGTTATTATGGATGAGCCTGTTTATCTATTCACGCCTCATTCCTTTGACCTTTAGGGAGAAGTCTAAAACAACTGGCATCAATCTGATGTCATGCCAGCTCGCTGACCACACCGTTGTGGAATCGCCAGGCAAAGTTGTGAAACTTTTATTTAAAACTAAATAAATGAGAAAGATCCCCACTGATTCAGGAGGACCTCTGCTCTCTCCGGCCGTTTGCAGTGTACAGGGTAGAGAGAACAGGCTCCCTCACCCACAGTGGGAAGCGCCGTCACGTTGTCTGCTGGAGGAAGGGTTTAATGACCTCCCCGCCAGACCCAGGAGTATCTGTTGTGTTTTAAGTTAGGTGGCTGTGGCAGATCACACAGGGTGAACTGGCTTTAGGGGAGCTGCAGATGTTCAGGTCCCAGCCTCTCCCAGCGCAACGATCGCTTGGAGGATGCAGAGCATAAAAGGCCCTTGACATACGCAGAAAATGCCTGAGGTAACTGTGGCTTTGGCTAATGAGTGGTAGAAGGATAATTTCCTCTGCTTGGTGTGTACGTGTGAGTGTGTATTTCAGTGTGCCTGTGTGTGTTTTCCTTCCTCCTTTAAAAAAAAAAAATCCCAGCAATAACTTTCAACCCAATAACCTTTATAAAAACTCCATGGTGACTAATTATAAGAGGACTAGGAGCATCTACTATTAGCAGAAATAGGATTGTTATCCAATAACCTTGGGAGGCACATCCGATGATGCTCTGAATCCGTAGCTATTAGACGGGGAGTCTAGTGAAGGTTGTTTCAGATTGCTGCTGGCGTCTTGCTGCTGAGCTCTGTATATTCAATGCCACAATGTCAGCAGCTTGAAATTCCCTGTCTGGATTTTATGCAGCTAATAATCTTCAATTTAGTACTGTTTGCAAGGAAAGGGAATGAGAATGAGGTGTTTTCAAAGTAGGGGCGTTCTCTGCAGCTGGCTGTCTAGGGGCAGCCCTGGCAGTACATTCTCAGGCGCTGCTCACCTGCAGCAATGAGTCATGGGCTGAAAAAACAATTTGCTTAAGCTGCTGTGATGCGTACTGAGGTTGATTAACAGAATGCAGAAATCGGAGATCGCCTTTGTGTGGTAGACATGGCTTTGTTTGAACAAAAGGTAGCAACAAGTAAAGAGGGACAGGAGTGTGCCTGCCAGAGATTTCCGCACACCCAGACCGTCACGGCCTCCCACTCATCCCTGGAAGCAGGAACACCAGTGGATTTCAGCATCACTGAAGCAAGGAGGAAGAGATGTTTCATTTTCACACATCACGGATGTCGATGAGGGAAGAATAAACCAGCAAACAAGAAAACAGACTAGTCTTTACAGAGAGCAGTCTTCAGGGCACTGGTTTAATTCCATTCCAGAAGGTGACAAACAAAGCCACAAAATTAATTTCCAGTTCCAACATCTGTGTTTTTGTAATAAGAGACTTACAACTCCCAGATGGTTCTTGGACAAATGACTTTGAAAGGCTGTTTTCACTGGAAAGAGAAGCCAGCCCTGTCCTTCCCTCCACAGAAGTTCTGCTCCATCAGCCGTGAGTTGTTTCTTTAACATTTGGTTGTTGGAAGAAGACCAGATAGATTTAGGGATTGTTATTAGTAGCAAGTGCACCAATTACAACATATGTCAACCTCATTAGGAATCTGTACTTAAGTTACAAAAGTGAGATGAGGGCCAAATACAAGTTAGAGACCCATTTTCGCAGAGAGCAGAGACCCTACGCCACGTAACGGCGATGCCTTACCACGGTTTGGGCACAGTGCTGTGCTGAGCAGACTGATAGGCGGGAAATGCAGAATCTGCCCTGCCCCATCCATCCAGAAAGGTTCCAATATGATTTCAGGGAGGTTTCTTCAGTTCAGGGCATATTCTCTGGCAGTTTTTCAAAATCTGCCCCCAAGTTGCCCTGCAGACAGGCAGCCTTGCTGCATTGGACACTCATCTTCTCAGCTTGCAAGCAGAGGTTAGGACCTGCTGTAGGATTTGCTTCTTTCACAAATCATTTTCCCCATCTTGGCTTTTTTTAGCCAGAATCGGCAATTCAGAACAATTCTTCAGAGATCTTCATACCCATACTTGTGTCCTTCCTTTCTTTTTTTTTTTTGTTTGTTTTGTTTTTTAATTGCACAGTCATACCATCATCGTGCATATAAAAAAAAAAGCTGGATTTTTATAAAACTGTAAGCCTGTTTTAAAATTGCCAAGTTTTTTTTTTTTCTCTTCACTTTCCTGCTATAAAATTATCTTTCACTAATCCTTCCTAAATGGGCAAAAACCTCTTTGCCTGTAACTGGAGTTGAAAAGACATCCATCTTCACTCAAATCACTGAGATAATTAAAATCATACCATGATGTCGGAAGCGCAGGGTAATGCCTCCCACTCTGGCTCATTGCAGGACATTGTTTATAACCTGACTGAAGAAATAAAAATAAATAAATGCTGAAAAAAGTATGTAATACTAGCTCACATACCTGGGAACCAAAGCAGCCTGCTTCTGACTATGTCTACATGGCTTTCAAGCACAAAGCTGGGACTTACCCGGTACCCGCAGTGCTTGGTGGCAAAGCTGCGTTTTGACGCAGGGAAGGCTCCAGATGCAGAGGATGCTGATACATGACCTTCTACTTCTAATATCAACCAAACCAGCTCATCCTGTGCTGTGAGCAGATGGAAAACTGGAGGTACACAACTAAGATATATAAAATGATGCTTTTCCCGTGTTCATTGCAGTTGTTGGCGTGGGTGCAGTCCATTTCACAGTGTATTGCTGAATGGGAAGCCAATTCCTTTTGCAAAATCAAAGTAATGTCCTGGTTCTCAAATATTTGGATCTTCTACCTAACTTCCAAGCTGACTCTGAGTTAATGAATGTTTCCCTTTGTGAACAAGTACAACACAAGCTTGAATTCAGTGAGATTAGTCTGACTTTGCAAACTGCACTTGCTGCAGAAATTCAAAGCTGGGAGTTTGGTTCTGATCAAATTATCCTGTTTTGAAACCAGTGTGTTACCAGCCTTTTTCTTTCCAACTCTGCCATGATGTTGGGTTATCTTCTGTTTCTGTGCATATATTGTACTATAAAGTATTCCAGTCAAGAATTAATCAGTATAGTTTAACTTTGATATGACAGCTTTGAAGAATGCATTTTACATAGTTTGCTTTTACTTTATTTCTTATTTCATTTGGATCTGTAGGAGACTTTTGCAGCTGACTGAAATAAGAGCGCAACTATGAGATACCTTTGCAATTCTAATTTAACTGTTAATTGGTACCGGTGACTTTTCGTACCTGACATTTAGCATCAGTGAATTACAGCATAGTAAACAGCAGCAGTAAAAATGGCATTCTTCTTCCCTTGCAAAACTCTGAAACCAACTCTGCTTTAAATTTTGCAAGCTCGTTCCATGTCAGTGTTGAAGCATAAGTTGTTCCAAAGTCTCTCCAGCACTCTGTGGGAGGAGAACTGTGTTTGTAATTAGATATTGCTGCAGGTAGCAAGCGCATATCATATACTGCCACACAAACAAACTCTAAATAGGATATGCTGAGTAAAGAACAATACTGCATTTGATAGTTTAGCCATGAAGCTAAATGCCACCCCTGTGACTGAATTCAGAAAGCGTGAAAATAACAACGTGCAGCAATAGTGTGAAAAAGCAGATAAGGAGCAGCAGAGCTAAAATTCAAGGAAACCTCTCTTTACCGAAGAATAAATGCTGTTTGCTAACATCTCTCTCTCCCTGCTACACTGAAGATTGGTGCGAAAAAAATATGGGTGTGTTGAATATGCCAAAAATGTCAGCATCTAATCCAGCCTTGAATCAACTACAGGGCAGATGAGAGCTAGTCCTGCAGAATAATCTCATTGTGTGATTTGTTTACAGTTGCTGGTATCAGTGTAGAGAATTTGTTCTTCCAGCATGTGAAAGAAGATGATTTCTTGCAGAAACTTTTCTATCATTCTCATTTTGGGTTTCAATTGAAAATGCAGATGAATGTCTGTTAATATTGTTTGTGAAAAAATGGAGAATACAAAAATATTTTTTGTCTCCATTTTACTTTGAGGTAAAACAGTAGGATTTGATCAAGATGGAAAATACAGATATATTACAAGAAAATGGAAGAGTAGCCCAAAAGAGGAAAATAATATGTTTATACCCGCTCTAATCCCAAAATACACATTATTGCATCTGATCTTCTGTGATCTGATGAATCAACCTCAGCACGGAAAAATTCAGATCCAACTAGTTCCTTCACTTTGAAAATTATTATGTGTAGTTTTATTAAATGTGTCTTATGCTGCAGCCTTATATAATGCTAAAAATTATGAATTGAGATGTTCTACCAAGCCTATCATCTTCAAAGGAATAGTTGTTGGAATCCCACCTTGTTGTCCCCTCTCATTTAAGTAGTCCAGCTCAAGACCCAGGAGTTGCTCAAGTAGCCAAGGGTTACCTGAATAAGAAAAAAATAATCAGACTTTTGAAATTATTTATTTATAACGTGCATGTTTACCTCATTCCATACAGCTGCATGTTTTACTTTTCTTGACTGATTGCAATGCATTTCCATAACTTAAAAAACCAATTTGGTTATATTTTCTAGTCAGATAGTTCTCTGCATAAAGCTCACTGAAAGCTTATACTGCATTTAAAGTTTGTTTCCACTCTGAATTTGGCAAGCAGTTTTTTAATACAGGAAAATCATATTTAAATTATCCATGCTAAATGACAGGTTTTAATTGCGCTGCACATTTTTCTTTCCTCTTTTACACTGTAGGTGATTTGGAATATTGAGCAAGCATGTTAAATCCCTGACATATAACGAGTCTTCATTTAAAAGCTAAATGGTACTGGGCTGGGCTCTGCCTACTGTTTCCATCAAACTCTGCTGTCCTGTTCTGACGGAGCTCAATCCTGCGTGGCACTTCAGAGTCACACATGTGACCGACTGAGTCTGCAGCTCTTTTCAAGGACAGAGCCGTAATGCTTATTTACACATTGATTTCAACTTACTCACTTGAGTGCCTAAGGACTGTTTACACAGGTATGATATTACCAGACCGAGTTTGTCTCATTTAACATATCAAAAATCAAAGACATATGAAATATTAAAGAAAACAGTTTTTCAGTGCCTAACTCCTTACTAATTCTGTTAACAAATTCCCTGATTTTTTAAATCTTGCTTTCCCCCTGCTCTATTTTAGGATAGAGAAAAAACTTCTCAGCTCTTTTATTCTGAAACTGTAAAAAGGCATGAAGGTAAATGAAGAAATTAGTTTCATAGAACAAATGAGATATGCAATGGTCTGAAGTATTACAATTTCTTGGGGACAGGAAAAGAAAGATAAGGAAATGAGGAGGGGTAGCTGCCATCACAGAAATCTGCTGTATTAAAAATCAAGTGACCTTAAATGCCACAGGGCCATTAAAAGTAATGGGATGTGATCTCAAGCCAGTGAGTGATGTGAAGCCAATTCCTTCTCAGGGGCTCAAGCTGTAACATCCACATTAATGTATTAGTATCAGTAGATGAAACATAACGAATACTACATCTCATTTACATAATGGATGAGACTAGGGAAGCGGTGCCAGATGGCTGATGAGCACCTTGAGCCAAAAGAGGAATATTTTTTTTGGCATATCAGCATTCACAAGTCTAAAGTGCTGAGATTAGATCAGGCTGATGTGAATATGGACTATGAGTGATTTGTTGCCCTTAAATTTGAAGAAATTTAAAATACCCGTCAAGAACAACAGCGCTCCATGCAGCTGTGGGACCTTCTCTGCTTATCGTTGTCATTTACTCATAGTTGGCTCGGGTAGTTCAACAGAAATTAGTGGTATAAACTTCAGGAAAAATCTTATTCTCTGGCCAGTCGTGCTGAACATGTCTTCAAAGAGTCAACTCAAATGTTCAGAGTCAAAATTATATTTTTGCATCGTACTGGGTGGGTGTCTTAATGCAGATAGTGTACGTTGTGTGGAAATGTTGGACTGTTCATGAACCCAAGTAGAACACTCAAATGTTCAAACAGTTTAAAGACAAATGAGAATGCAATGTCCTTTTTTACAACCATAAGTTTGCTTTATAAATGATCTGTCCAAGCCTGGCACAGGTAGGAAATCAAACGGTTTTATCAGTGCATTGAATTATGTGTTACTGGAAGAAGGAGTCTGTTTTGCCACTGAAAGAGGGAACTGATGTCCTTGATGACTTCTTATTCTTGGAGAAGGCTGGTTTTTGTGAATGAGCTGAAGAAGGGCAAGAAATATTTTCCCCAAGTCATGAACACTGTAGGTGTTTCGAGAATCCCAGTCTGTAGGTAAGATATTTCCGTGTGCCGACTGGTACTGAGCAATCTCAGCTGGACTGATTGGTGGGCTTTGCTCACTATGTTAGAACTATATTATGGTTAAACCTCCTTTTATTAAACCACTCTTATGTCAGAGTTAGACCCATTTCCAGATTTGCAGCCAGGCAAACCATCTGCATTCTTCCCCTTTTCCCTTGCCCTGGTTAGACTGGCAGTGGCGGTACAGCCTTTCTCCGAGCAGGCAGCGCAGCCTGCTTCCTAGGGCAACGGCGGCAATTTCAGGCAGCATCTGATGTTTCAGGAGGCCACCCCATCAATGACGTTGTTTTCTGGGGCACGTTACATTATTCTAATCCGTTGCTCTCATGTATTAAAGATGCTGAGTATAAAAGAGTATTCAAAGGCGTGATGTAGTCGTTGTGAAGGGGTGGAGGTGAGACAGAGGAGATGCGCTCAGGGAGCCCTACAGCTGTCGTGTGGTGGCCTGATGCTCATTCAGGGTCTGGAAAGGCCTAAGCATACTTCTGTTTCACAGCTTTTTCTATCTTAGGCAAATATCGGAACACAAAATAAGAAAGACTTGGAGAATGTTAATTGAAATATTATATATTTGTGTCTGCGCGTGCGCGCACTTTAAATATATGGATTTGTAGGAGGAAGAGGTGGGAAGGAGATATGTAGACCATTTGGTGGAAGGTCATTTCATATTTGGAGAACAAACTCAGAAAGTTTGTCAACAGTTTTTGAATGTAAAAAGCTTATCGACGCCTGTTCTTTTTCAAACGTTGGTTTGATTTTTGGTATTCCGGAAAAAGTTGCTAGCAAATTCCCACCGAGGAATTGAAGGAGGAAATATTTCTGAGTACAAGAAAACTTCACGTGGCATTTCCAGTCCTCTGAGACTCGTGTAGGTGAAATGCTACTGGGTGGAATTTAGGGCATTTGCTGCCTTGCAGGATTAGGCTGTATAGTGAACAAGAAGTAGAGAGGGCTATTGGATTTGGAAGGCTTGGAAAAATAGTTCATCTGTTTTGTTCTGTTGTGTTAGATGACTTTGCTTCTGCAGTGGTTCTAAGATTTTCAGAATAATAAATATTTATGTTTTAAATTATTATTTTTTTTAAGATTGACACTAACGGATGTTGGGTTACAGCTTGATAAGAAAACAAAATAGGAGGATACACCGAGTTATGAATCTGGTTCTCAATCAGCCCTAATATGCTAACAGAGACTGTGGGAGGAGAGGTACCAGCAAGGGGGGGGGGGGGGGGGGAAATGAAA
>JAVJGI010000063.1:69930923-69949391 GCA_035590275.1 Ibycter americanus
GAAATACAAATTATATCAGAATGTAAATCTCTCTACAGAGATATTTTACTACACCATACAGAAAACATTTTTTTTTGATGAAACAGCCTTTCAATAATCCTAAAAAAATGCTAATGGAATTATTTAAAGGAGGTTTTCTTTTCACTTCCCCCTATTCCTTTCCTTTCTTAAAAATCAGTAACAAAACCGCTGTTAACTTGATGTATTTTCCTTTGCCTCCGGTCCGTGAGCACAATTATGGGCTGTGTATCACTGGAAACAGGATAAAAAGTCATCAGAATGATAACAATGTTGGGACATGAAGTGAAATGAGGAAGGTATGATGCAAATGCGTCCCTTTGTGCTAGGTGAAGCATAAAATGAAAGCATCCTTCATTGCAAGGAAGTGGCTATGAAACACATTTGAGAATAGCAGCTAGATTTATGTTGACTTAATATTAAGTTAATATTGATTGAGATGAAACAGCCAAAACATGAATAGATACACTAATTCATATTATTATGTACTTTTGGCAGCTCTATTTTTTTGTAAGCTGAATGAAAGATATAGTCAAACTAATTCATCCCTAGAGGTTTACCTTATTTAGAGATCTCATACTGTCTGCTTTGTCTATCTTCTCCTAATTTGTTCAAACAAACACTTTTTCGATCTTTAAATTAAGTTGGCTTTTTGCTTCTCCCTCAAGACAATTGCACATCATTAGAGAGGTGGTGGAACAAGTACAATTGCAAACATCTGCTACTGTGGTACAGTGATGCTGTAAGCTGATCTGCAGTCATTGTGACTGTCAGGACTTCAAGTTTATGTAAAGGTCACATTGTTTGATTGTGGATAAATGACCCTGGGATTTCATGCCATCATTAAGGGCCTATAAACCCATTTTGATTATTTAGTAAAGTTATTATACGAAGGAAGAAACTATATGAAGTCAAGGAAGTGTTCAGAAGTGTTTCCTTTGCGTGCTTTTTAATTACTTATGAGATATTCTTGATCATTTATATCACATGGTATTTCCAGTGCTTATTCCTAGACCTTTGCAGATGGGAGAAAATAGTCCTGTAATAGTATGATATAATGAATTATTAAATTGTACTGCTGCTAGGCATGGCTATTTAAGCTCATACAGAATGTGAATACTGCACATGAACAGACACTTTTCTAGAGTTGAAAACTCAGGATTGTGTGGGGTTTTGGCTTTTTTGGTGTTGGTTTTGTTGGGTTTTTTGGTTTTTTTCTGTCAGTATAGGAAAGTGATTTACTTATAATTGCTAGCATCTTATGTTTTATAGCCTGGCAACTCGTGTACCATCTTACAAGGACAGGTTTCCCTAACACATGGAAATAAGATTTCACCACTAATTACAGAAGTTAGTTGTACAAATAAGCCACCTCTGCCTAAATCCTAAGATGTTCTCACGCTCCCAGCTATCACTGTAGTCAGAGAAGCTATGTACCTACTTCCCTTTAGGGATCAGATTCTTCCTTTTGTTTGGACAAATCTTCCGTTAGTGTAAATTGGAATTGCTTCATTGCCTCCAGAACGGTGATAACAATTTACACCAGCTCAAAATGTGGTGTTTCATCTTGGGACTGAGACAGGAAGGTGAAAGAAAGGAACACTCCGTATCAACTTAAAAAAAAAAAAAAAGCCTCCGGTCTTAACACAAGACGATGGAAAATTTAATGCAAGTTATAAATAGGGCCATTAATTTGATATACAATGCTCTAGCAGCATACTCCATTAAGCATCCATATTTACTTAGCTGCTACTGTGCTACCGCCATGGCATAGCAGAGTTACTGTGTGAAACCCTTCCATCATGTCGTATTAGTTGTGTGGTTCAGACTTGGCTAAAATGCACATAGCTGTAGAATAAACTTTCTAGATTTGTGAGTGCCCACCTGTTATCATAACATTTTCTGTGAAAATAGGGATGAAGAAATCTCTTCTGTCTCATTCTGAATCTGCTTGGTGTATGTGAGTTTAGAAGCTTTACTCAAATATTCTTAAATTTAAATTCTACTTTGGGTTGACAAACATGAAAACCTTGTATGAAAAACATGGAATTGATTAGAAAACCTTTGCCAAGTGACAATTTAAAACAAACAAAAAAAAAAAAAAAAAAGGACAAGAACACGTGAAAAGTCAGTCCGTAGAGAAGCGGAAAAAAATCAAATGATAGGGTTAGATGATTATATAATGACGATGAACTGAGTTTCAGTCTCAGAGAAGGGCCGAAGGCATCAGCACCCTTCCCACTGTTGTGATCAAAAAGACAGACATGGAATTTAAGACTTGCAAGAACCTCCAAGGTCAGTGAATCCAATTCCCATAAAAGCAGGCAATTATTTCATAGTGCCTTATACCTGTAATTCATAATGTCACGTTACGCTGCCTACAGATGGCTGGGGAGAGGGGTTTGTTCTCACTATTCTTTCCTATTGGAAGAAGGTTCAGACCTTTGTTTCTTTTGTGACTAGAAACAACTTCTAATTACTACCCTACATTTATTAATTTCAGTCCTTCCTAAAATTTCCAGGTCCTCAGAGTTACCCTGCTTTCCTCTCAGTTCAGTAAACAGTACACAAGGGTCTGTGTCAAGGAATATTGATATAAAATTGTATACTGAGTGCAGAGGCAATCAGGTTAAATTCCACAGTGGTCCCTTCTGCCCTGTTTTCACTTTTCCCAGTGATCAGCTCAATAGCAGCGATTGTGCAGCAAGTAGACTTGAAATAGCACGAAGAGCTTTGATAACAACTTCACACTTAAACTGTCCTATACCTTTCCCCCCATCTAACTGAGGATTTTATAAATTGTTGTTTGCTGTTTCACGGGGTTTGGGTTTTTTTGGTTTGTTGTAGGCTTTTTTTTTTTTTTTTTTTTTTAAACACTTTTATTTCTCTTGGTCAGCATTCATTCATTGAATTTCCATGGAAAAAAAAAAGGCAATTCTCCATCTAAAGATGCATCTTATGTTGCTAGGGAAGAATCAGCAATATAAAGACTCTTACCTTGCTGCTTCCTGAGTCTTTAACACTTATGTAGTTAAGTAAACCAGAGGGCTTCAGTCAATAATACACGTAAACAATTACATTCACATAAACATATTTTTAATACTTTAATACTTTATTATTAAATATAAAAGTATTTTAATACTTTAATACAATATATAATACAATAATAATAACTTTAATACAATACAATATTTCAGTTGGAAGGGACCTACAATGATTATCCAGTCCCACTGCCTGAGCACCCCAGGGCTGACCCGAAGTTAAAGCACATTGTTAAGGGCATCGCGCAAATGCCTCTTAAACACTGACAGGCTTGGGGCATCGACCACCCCTCTGGGAAGCCTGTTCCAGTGTTTGGCCACCCTCTCAATAAAGAAACGCTTCCTAATGTCCAGTCTAAACCTCCCCTGGTGCAGCTTTGAACTATTCCCACGCGTCCTATTGCTGGGTACCAGGGAGAATTGCTCAGCACCTCCCTCTGCGCGTCCCCTCCCCAGGAAGCTGTAGAGAGAAATAAGGTCTTCAGCATACTTAAGAGCATAAGCATTTTCACATATGGGATTTAGATGCATGCAGTTTACTTACCTTTCTGTAGGTGCAACTTTACTTTAATTCATCCAAAGACAGGAAGAGAATTGTGGTTTGTTGTGACCTGTGAAAGCACTGACAATGCTGTTGAAAGGTTGGCATGTTCTGACTAGCGGTAGCCTTGATTACGGTAAAAATCAATACTCTTGGTATGCTACTGTCCTGGTTTGGGCTGTGACAGAGTTAATTTTCTTCCTAGTAGCTGGTGCAGTGCTGTGGTTTGGATTCAGCATGAGAATAACATTGATAACACCCTGATGGTCCAGTTGTTGCCAAGTAGCACTCACTCTAAACCAAGGGCTTTCCAGTTCCCTGGGCTCTGCCCTTGAGCAGGGGCACAAGGAGCCGGGAGGGAGCAGAGCCAGGACAGCTGGCCCCAACTGGCCAGAGGGACATTCCATACCATAGAGCGTCATGCCCAGTATATAAACTGGGGGAAGAAGATGAAAGGGGGGACATTTGGAGTGGTGGCGTTTCTCTTCCCCAGTCCCCATCAGACGTGCTGGAGCCCTGCTGCCCTGGGGAGTGGGGAAGGAATTCCTGGTTTGGCTTTGCTTGTGTGCATGGCTTTTGCTTTACCTATGAAACTGTCTTCGTCTCAACCTACAAGTTTTCTCACTTTTACTCTTCCGATTCCCCACCCCCATCCCCCGGTGGGGGAGTTGAGCGAGCGGCTGCGTGGGGCTGAGCTGCCAGCTGGGGTTAAACCCTGACAGGTACCTATACCACAGAAGAATAAATTAATTCGGTCCAAAGGAGAAATTTCTTGAGGAGTTATTTTACATTCAGTACATCTTCTGTGATACGGTTACAATCACATAATTAGAGATTCTACCCTGAACGCTCCTGTACCAAGATAACTCCATCCAGCCATTGCAGAGTTCTGTTCCCATAGCCACACGCTGTACCTTATATACCAACATTTGTTGACAATAAGATCATGCTGTTGTAGATAAATGGAAATATTTGGTGGAAAAAATGGCAAAGCCACATAGATCGTAGCGTGTCTCGGGTGGTGAGTGAAAGAAACTGCATTTCCTTTGCTAAACCTTTTTCTCCTTTTTGCTTTCTTCTTGCAAGTTCTCCCAAACCACTAATCAATTTCCCAGTTCTTACATGTTCCACCCAAGACAAACAGAAAGAGAGGAAAATAGCATTTCTTATACCAAATGGCCACTGAAACGTTTTTCAGTGAACCATCAAAACAGTTTATGCCCACTGTTTCAGGAGACCATGATTTATGCAATGTTGCAAAACCTGTCTCCAGAGATGTTTGCTTTTCACACTCAGTATCCCTTACGGATATAGTGAAGTCACTGAATTCATTGCCAGACTTCAACTGTAAGAAAAATGACACTTCTTCACTTTTAATTGCCTCTTTAATTTAGATATTTTGAATATTGAAGATCTCTTAATTCATATGCAGAAGATAGAATACAGCCATGTGAAGAAAAGGGCTTAATCCCTGTATTCTTCCACCTATTTCACTAACAAGAAGTAATGAAAATCAAAGTTCCCAGCTTTAAGGAGCAAAGGAATGACTTTAAAGCGATGCAACAGGCTTTGAGGTTTTCTTGAATGCCTGTTGGTAAATCCTACCAGCTGTTTTTAAGAGAATGTCAGTGATCTAGAAATCACCCTGAACAAGTTGCGTTCTTTGAATGATATCTCACTCTTTGGTGTGTAGCAACTGAACTAATACAAAGCTGTATTCAATCTTAGTGAAACTTAACTCAGCTTGAAATTAGTTTTTCATCATAATTCCTGCTTGGAGAAATCAATACGAAGTTAGTGAGCATTGTGTCCATTCCGCAAGGTCTTTAAATGCTGTATTCCTACTGTATAATAGCCTATTTCATATCAATGTAATCTGTGCTACGAAGAGTCAATTAATTCCGGTCTGGATAATGAAAGTATGTTCTGAACACCTCGGAGCTATCAGCCAGCCACAGTACGTTTGAATGCAGTTCTGTTGCCAAGACTTTCTGAATGCTCAAGGGTTTAGGAAATAGATGAAAGTTACAGAGCAAACAAATAACAAAATCAAAGCGAAAAGTGGGGGCTAAAGCAGTAAATTGCTATATGCCCTTTATTTCTGGAGCTTAGTGCTCCCATACCGCATTAGGACCCATAGTGAAAATAATTTTAATGGCTTCAATCTGATCCCCCAGGTACAGTTTATCCACATTACAGATCTCACTATACCATTAAAAATGACATCCATTTTTCTCCTAAAGGAAGGTGTGGAACAGGAATAACAGGGGACACTTCACAGAGCGGGATTGATGTATGTTGGCAGGGCAATGTGTGAAAACTCTAGGTCTGTAATAGCCGGGGGATTAAGTACGGATTAAGGTGCACTGAAAGGGGCTGTTGAGAACTCTGTATGACCTCTAGCTGCACAATAGTGCCAATATTCAGGCCTTAGCTTCATGAACTCCATTTTCATCAGTATAGTTATTAACTATAATAAATTAATGTATATCTGAAGATCAGGAGTCTATGGTGGCTTATCTCCTACAAGGCTGGGTGCTGCAAATCACAAAGAGACTGCACTTTTCACTTACCCTGATCTAGAAGTGTAATAAAAATGAGAGGAGGCTACATTTTAGAAATATTGCAATAATAATAGTAAACTAATATAGTTGTAGGGTTTATTCAGTATTTGTTGTGGAAGCCGCACAAAGCAGAGGCTCGTAAACATGAGGACCAGCTTGATTTATCACAAGTAATAATCCAAACCGTTTTGAGGGGTGTAATCTTGATCAGTCTTTTATACATCACAAAGTGGTTTTGGAGCATATTTCTCCTTTGTTCTGTTTTGGCATTTAGTTCAAGTTTAATCTTCTTGTACCAGCTCTTTCACTCCCATGGGCTGTTCCTATTCTTCAGATATTCATTTGTGTAGCTGTCCTTTACAATTACCTTAACTCTCACTGCATCTGGGATCTTCTAAATGATGGAGTTGATCCATTTATGAGTGTAACTATAGGAATTCCCAGAGGCTGAATTTCTGAAAGCAGCTGGCTCCAAGCTGGTCCCTCCAGTGTCGCTGGGACCATGGTGCCCAAGAGACCCTCCAGCATTGCATGCAGCCAGAAGCAATAGAAAAAGTTCAAACCTGTCACTGGCAACAAGAGCAACCTTGTGATACTGCCTGTGGTATATCAGCTACTCACTGCTCCTGCTGGCCCTTCCGTGCCTAAAGGATTTCTTGGGTGCTCCAGAAAAGCTCTGCTGGTCAAAACTGCAGCAGTGGAGCACTGAATGTCCGTTTCTCACATCCAGCACTGTGCCTTACATCAGCCAGAAAATTATTCTTGGTGGAGCACAAAGGGGAATGGGGAGACCTGTAACAAGTTCCCACTACTGTTATATCCCATCTGGAGTTCCTATGCCAGTTAGCTTGCAGAAGACCCTTAACTAGATAACAGCTCCCTGAAAATACTTGCCTTAATTTTTCTAATTTCTTGCAAGGAATTACATATCCTATATGATGGATTCCCTAGAAAAACAGTATTTTGGCTTTTCTACCAAAAAGCTTTGGAAGTCTTGAGAGATCATCTCCATGTCTTGGGAAAAACAGTTTTGGTATATTTACTATTTGGCCAGAAACTGAAGGTGAAATACTGACCCTATAGAAAATGATCATGTTCTAACGGTTGCCTCCATTGGGCCAACAGCCGGTGCTGCGTCTTGTTACCATAACTGCTGAGCTGGAACACTGGATAAAGATTCAGTTGGGTGGAAGCTTTCTTATATCCCACCCTGAAGCATCACTAGTTTCAACTTGGAAAAGATTCGAAGAATGAATCCTGTTTGCTTGTGACAGGCGAACAGGGTGTAAGACCAGAGTGACAGCACAATGGTGGATTTGGAATGAGGAGGGTCAGGGGAAGGGATGGGAGAAAGGATGGAACGAGGGGAAGGGGGACTATTGATTGCCAAGTCCAGCATATGCTGATATTTGATGAATTTGGCCATCATCAAGAGAAGTTAATCTTTTCCGTGTCCTTTGACTTCTATGCCCAATGTGCTTTTCCTTTTACAAAAGAAAATAAAAGCAATTTACTTGAGGGAAGAAAAAGATTAATTGAGCAAGTCTGTTAGAGGAATCAGTTTCTTTTTTATACTCTTAAAATCAAAATATTCTTCGTAAACCCTTCTCGACTCTGAAACAAACACCCGATAAAGAGAAAAAGCTGTTAAAATGAAACATTTTCCTTGGCAACAAGGTTTCACACTGAGCATGCCTCTGCTGAAATACCAGCTGTGAAATGTTTTGCATGAAGTCAAGAGAAAGCCTTAATCTTCCAGTCACTGGCATTTTGCTTATGCATTCAGCATATGTTATTCTCGTTCCTATTGTTATTATAGAACATGGTTTAAAAACTAGCTTTGTCTTTGTTCAATGACAATGGTTATGAACAAATTAGAGTCTGAAAATGCCTTTCCCTCTCTTATTTGAAATTCAAAGATACAATCTTTCATACGACGGGAGATTTCAAGTGGTACTTGGAAAAAGCATAGAAAAAATACATACAGTAATAAAAATACCATAGTATGATTTTTCTGTATATATACTCCGGTTATTCTCAGTAGATTGCTTCAAAATGTTGGTAATGTAACCTTAGGGTAACATGAATTTTGCTCTAAGCATAAAATGCACCAGAAGGCATTGAAGGGCAAAAATGTGGATCCTCTTTTTGCTAATCCCAGCCTGATGTATGTGCTCTCATGAAAACCACAGGAAGCTTAAGGACTTGACGTTAAACCAAGGGAAACTTTGTGGGTTTTGACTGGCCTTGGCTTCATTCCACCTTGAAACTTAAAGTAAGACTTGTGGCAATTTTACTCCTAAGCCCAATTCCATCCTTAGTGCAGGTCTGTGGAGGTCAGAGATCTTTTATCTGGGATAAACTGGATAACTAGGACCTCATGTTATTCCACGGGGAGTTTGGTACCTTTGAGTATCAATCTGTTGCCATCATACTGCCATTAAGCAGTAAGAATGCAAAGATTTTTTTTTTCCCCACAGTGTGATATCTTACATTGGTCTGTAGCATCAGAATTGGAAATTGTCACGGAATTTTAGCTCCTGCATGACGAAATAAAAATATATCAGAATGGCTCATCTGTGGGAGACCTTTTCTGTGATGATGGCAGCAGGATGCAGTGTCGGTTACCGTCCTGTGCAGAGGCGCGAGCTGGAGCACTGTGCCGCCTGGCTGCAAGAAAGGCTGTTTCCCGGTGTCACTCGAGTGAGGCCAGGTATAGGCAATTACAGACAGCTCATAAGAAAATCTATCATTGTAAGATTTCAAGCAACCTTTGCAGCCTTATAGAATCTGCTTAGTGACAGATGCACTCCAGCCAGATACGGACATCCTTCGGTGCTTATACATGCTCCTGCTCCTAACCTGTTATCGTTTGTCCTTGAGATACTACCTGAGCAGGGTTTCTGTAAGTATTGCAGTCATAAGCAATAGGTTCTATTTCTCAGTTCCACATGCACAGAGAATTTTTTAAAAGATTTGTGACATAAAATTTGAAATATCAGAATGCGGGGGGTGGGGGGGGGAAGGTAAAATTAATGGTATTTTTTTCTTTTTTTTCCTGCATGTTGCTGTAAGCTTTCTGAAAAAAAAAACCAACCCAACCACTACCAAACCTCAGATGGTACCACACTGCATAAATAAGAGTAAATAAAACTATATAGTTCAGAAATATTTTTTTTGTAAATTCTGACTGACAGTGTGGCCAGTTGCCTAAAAAAAATGAAAATTTCTGTAACCACAGCCATCTCTGCTGCTAAAAGTATATGTCTTCAGGGGGGCAATATTTCATCAGAAATAATTTTAGGATATGAAAGTTTAAGGATGTATCCAGGTTTTTATACCCTATCTGTCATTGATTATGTGAAAAAAAAAAAAAAAAATCTGATTAAGTTTACAATTGTTTTAGAATTCTCCAAGTTTGCTGTAGATACATGGACTCTTGAGTCTACTCTCAAGCTTCACAGCGTGCTGTGCCATGCCTTGCAGCTACCTGTATGGATGTGTTTGTCCTGTGCAGACATGATGGTTAAGTAACGGTACTCAAGGTGATATCCACTGTGGAAGGTTTGTATCCTGCTCCTCGTGTCCGCAGGAGGGGTTGTTATTCTGGTGCTAATTAACTACTTCTACTTCCCTCCCTATTGCCATAGCAAATTAGTTACAGACCTTCTAAACAGGCTTCTTATAACAAAAGGAACCGAATGTGCATGAATAGCAGTACCTTTAAAATACAGTACATTTAAAGTACATTTAAAATACAGATTTTGAAGAGGAGGGGGGGGGAAGATGTCAAAATTGTTGCAGGAAATAGGTTCGGTTGGCATGAAATTGTCCGGTCTGCCAGCGTTTTCACTCCTTGCCTGTAACAGACTGACTCTGAGGTGGAAGGGAGATTAAGGAGGAGAGGGGGGTGCAGTTCACAACTCATTTAATTCCCTGACTTTAAGATGAGGAGCAGCAGTGATTACTGCCTGCCTGTCTTTCATGTGATTAGGGGAGGCTCTTTTTCAGGATGCGATTCCTGGCTGTGGGCTTTCGTACGGGCTGAAGAGGCTCCTGCTCAGGGTATAAGTCTTGATTACTTTATATGTCCGCCTGACACGACAGAAAATCTGCTCGGAGGCCAGCATAGCACGGAGGAAACTGTATGATGCAAAGGCAGATTTAACACACTTGAAAAACTGTAACTGAGATCAGGAGTTGTGCAATATGGCTGTGTAGCCCTAGTCAGCATCTTTCCAGAGAAAGAGGAAAGGTATTTACACAGTTTAGTTTCAGACATGCAAATGTAGGTGCTGCTCTCGAGAGATTTAATTCCCCAGGTGCTCCGTAATCAATGGAGCTAAACAGATCAGACGCAGGAAGATTAACCTAGCAGCTAACATAGCACAGCTAGGTTTCGTGGGGTGTTATTCAAGGTGGAGTTTGCTCCAGCCTCCTCTAGGTGAACTTCCTTGATTTTACATTGATCCCTTACAATTTCTTCCTTTTGTTGGCCTTCCAGCTGTGTTATCTCTCCTGCAAAGAGCACTTGCTAGCCTGGTGTAGCGGGAGCGCCGTGTGCGTCCCTGCTTGTGTAATTTCTAGGAGTAGTCATCTTTCTTTCATATGCTTTAAAAATGTAAAACGTGATAAGGTAAATGTAATATTCACAGGACAAAGGGAAACTTTTAAAAGAATTTCTGAGTAGATGCCTGTGTATCGCCAACAAAATTAAAGTTCCAGCACTAAAGAAAAAAGCAATCACATCTGTGCAAGGACAAGGCTATATCAAGAAAGAATAATTCACTTCGTCCTACCTTGGGGTTAAATGCTCACTGCTGCTTGGGAAAGCTTGTGTTTCTTTTGTGCTGGGTATGTCTGTGAATGTTTTATGAATCTAACTGAGCTCAGGAATCAAGTTTCTTAGACAGACAAAGTTTATTCAGAAGAATAAAGATACAGCAGAAAGTTATTGATTTTTCAGGAATCTACGCCTTGTGAAAAATTAACCAGACATTCCTTCCAAATCAATACTATTACCCTTGCTATTTCAGAACTTCTTAATCTGACTCATAGAGTGTTTCCAGTGCAAGATAGTCTGTACGATTATTCCTGTCATAAAAGCTGATTTCTGCTGTCCCCTTTGTCTGTTCATATCTCCCACTGGTCTGTCTGGGGATGCACACGTGTCTCTGCAGAGAGTCCTGGTGTTCGTGAGACACAAAGAGGCTGTCTTCCCACCATTAACAAATTTAGAGGTGTGACAAAGGCAAGAATCTGTGTCACACACCCCAAGTCTCCTTAAACTGGTGGAGCTGAAAACACAAGCGTTACGCTTTTCCATGATGCTTAAATGCTGTTTTGGAAGAAAGAGTTCTAGGAGAGTAAAGTCCTTTCGGTCTCCAGTCCCAAGGGCTTCTCTCTTGAAATCACCATTAAAGCTCACAGCTACAGGTACTAAATCTTGGTAATATTTGCCATATCCAAAGCAAAACCATGCTGTATTAGCCCATCCACTAAAGAAATTTTAGCTCACAACAGACAGCTCTGCAGCCTCTAGTCGGGTGGGTTGCTTTATAGACCTTGAACAATTATTTCCCCACTGATCATGAACGTTGTCCTATAACTGGTCTCCTGTTTCAAACTGACTTATTTTAAAAATGGCTTTTATTTTATTTTCCCTCACAGTCATTCAGTGTTAGCTTCCCTGTACCTGAGTGAGCCTGGACGTTGTTGTTTTTGAGATAACTTCATCAAGTCGACAAAGGTAAATTTTCCACGAAAAGACTTTTCTACCTTCCCTTGTGTTTAATACCTTCTGTGACTGGGAGTAGTTTTATACATCCTCATTTCTCACTTTTCTAAGACTAGTGATGCTTTCTGTTTGATAATATGCATTGAATAAAACCTCTCTCCAATGAAAGAAATGAACAGAATTACCAGCAGCTATCAGTAATGTAGCACTGAACAGAAAAAATATATTCTGTTTTGCAGTTAGCTTTTTCAGTATTAATTTACTAATATGAACGGATTTGCTTCTATATATTAGCCTATAGTGTGACACACATTTCGGAGACTATGCTGGTGACTGGTTCCTCTACTAAATGGGCTCCTCCTAAACAGAAATGTAATGTAAGTGACCAGAATTAACCTTCTGTAGGAGCCTATGGGACTTGGTCTGGGTAAAAATAAACGTTTGTGACTATCCCTTGGCATGTTATACCAGTAGGAACACATGCAACCTATAAAAAGGCTTAAACTCTTGTCAAAATATGCTTTCCTGCACTTTTTAGGAACATACCCAGAGCTCATGAGCCAAAAAAATTACACCTACTTAGACCATGAATGATAAACCTCTAAAGATGGTTATGTTCATTTTGAGAGATGATGGAGGTTCCCAGGGGAAGGTTCACATTTATGGTGGCAGTCCAGTCTGACAGGGCATATTTTTATCCTAGGTGACTTCTTGGGCATTTGGAATTTTTACAGAAATTTTGGTAAGGTGCCATTGTACAAATGCTGCTGTTTGAACTGAACTTCTTATTTAGTTAAACATCTATTTCACAAACCTGATGAATTATTTTCCACCTCTATAATTCGCCCTGCAGTTTAAATGGCTAGCAAGAGCTGAATCACTCCACTCACGAATGGCTGAGTGTTCCTGTTGGACACTTTGTAAAGTGCTTTGGAATCTATCTGGATGAAAGTTGCTCTGTTAATGGAAATTATGGTAATTACAAACAACGAGAATTTTAGATCGAACCGATTTTGTTGTTGTGTTCCATGCATCCCTAAACTACTATGGAAAATAAATTGCTCTGTGAGATTGGAGTGTAGGTGTTGGTCAAGAAAGGCCAGACAGATCCAGGAGAGTGCAGCAAAACTGCAAAAGTCTGGTGATCCTGGACTGGCAAGTTGTATGTCAGGACCTGAGGAACTGTCTTCATCTGGAGTACTTTTACTGTATATGCATAATGTATGCGTGTTTGTGCATATATTTCTGTGGACCACTCACAGACCCAGGTGAGAAGCTTCAAAATATAAAGAAAAGCAGATGAATATTTCAGAGCATGAGGGATTCTCATTGATGGTCTGCACCAGGAGTATAAAATGGAAAATGTCACAGTTCAGAAGCGATTTATAGCTTTTCCAATAGCAAAACCCATGAATAAATAAATAAATAAATAAATAAAAGGAAGGTTTAAACCAGCGCATGCCTTCTCTTCAAATAGAATCAGAGATTTCAGGTAAGGAAAACAAATGTTTTAATATGAACTGGCGTGAGATGCTGTTAGTGAGAGGCTTTTAAAGGCCTGTGGTTTTTCTTTTTTACAGTTGTTTCACTGTAAAACTGCAATTGAATTTTTCAGTTTGAATACAGCTGGTGTTTCATTTTAAACTGACTTTAACTCTTTCTTGAAGTTACCCTGGCCTTTACAGAATTTGAACTGTTCAGTGCAGATAAGGAAGATCAATTCAGTATCAGCTTCCCCAGGTTCCAGGCCATAATACACACACACCCCCACTCCATTGATAGTGTGGACCTTTTTTTGGTTATGATTCTACAGCCATTCAAACTTAATGACTGATTTAAATATATATAAAAAAAAAAAGGTGTTCAGTAGATTAATGATTTAATCATCAGCATTTGCAGTATCAAAGGTTCTCAGATTCCAGATGATAGGGAAAGATATATTAGAAAACCAAGTTTGATTTAAATATTCACAGTATTCTGCCAGGAAGAAGGATTTTTCATCGTTTTTGCACATTGTCTTTTAAATAAGAAAGGTTATGACCTCATCAGCCAAGACTGACAAAAGATATTTGTTTAATTAACCGATGGGTTACAAAATTTGAGTGACATCATGTTTTCGGCAGAGAAAGTCTTGACGCTACTTCGTCCTGTGCTCTGCCATTTGCTAAATGACACCTCACCAGCAGCAGTCTCTGCGGAGCCGCGCTGATCGCAGCCAGGACACCGGCGTACAATGACAAACAGGGCCAGTCTCTCGCACGTTTACACTTGGTTCAGTGATGCGATGAAGGCATTCATAAGAAATTAAAAATTCAAAGTATACAAAGGAGAAAGCAGAATACAGGGGGCAAAACACTTTAGAAGTTACAAAGTGTAGAAAGCTGATTAAAACACCCCCAAACACTAAAGATGTTGCTGATTATTAACCACAAAGCAGGGATGTTTTCTAAAGCGGGATGGGGGGAAAAAAATATCCTGCATTGTTGTAGGTGTTCTAAATGGAAACGGCGAAACTGTTGAAAATTGATGCAGAGCTGGCAGATGTGTTTGATAAATACGTCTGCATTGCATGGAACAAAAAAATAGGATGCTGTATTTAACCTTAAGAGGATGCTGTAGTCTATTCCAGCCTACAAGAAACTGAAGAGGTTTTAACAGCTGCTAAGCATAAACATCAGACCCAGCTTAAAAAATAATTTCCAAGTACTGCCAATTTTTTATATTCTTCAGTTATTTGGAATATTCCAGAATAACAGAACAATGCTATGGATGTGCCAAACTGCAGAAAGGGCAGGCAGGATACCCAGAGTATTTACAGGCTGGTAAGTCTGACACCCATCTGGACAGCATAATAGAAGAGGTAATACAGTACCCAGTTAATAAAGAATGAGAGGCTAGGGGTATGATTAATGGCAGTCAACATGGTTTTATGGAAAATAAACCTTGTCAGGCAAACTTGATTTAATTCTTTTATGGGATTACATGTTTAGCTGATAAAAATTTGTTGCAGACTGAATATGTTTAGATTTTTTGTAAAACTTCTGAGTTAAACCATTCGACATTCAGCTTTTTAAAAATTACCTTTCCACTGTATCAAAATAAAGCACATGCTAAATGGAACAAAAAGTGATGGATCTCCAAAAGTAGCTGTCAGTGAGGACTCATCACTGAATGAGAATGTTTTCACAGGAGTTGGTATTCAATCTGACACTATTCAATATTTTTTCTATCCTGGAATAAACATAAAATTGCTGCTGAAAAAAAAAAATAAAATTAGTAGGTGACAGGCGAGTAGAATGGTAAATAACAGCGAGGAACAGGTTTGTGCTAGGGGGGCAAAGCACTGAGCAGCCTGGGGTTGTTAGGACAGCAAAGCTGTGCACCTCCAGCAGGGATTCGTGCCACTGCCGCATCCTCTACCGCTGCGTAAAAGTGGTTCGAAAAGCCCTGATGCTAAAGGTTACGCCGGCAGTAGTGCAGAACCAGCTCCAAGTGGAATGGTGCTCTTGCCAAAAAGCTTCTGAAATTCTCATACAAAAAAGCAAGGAGGTGGTGAATTAATCGTGGCTCACACCTTCGGAAGACTTTTGCTGTTAGTGTCTTTTATCAGACATTCAAAACTGGAAGGAAGAGTACAGGAGTCACAAAACTATTCTGCGGACTAAAAGCGTAAAGGCTAGATGTTTGTGTATTCTCAAAAACAATTATAAAAGAGAAGTTCATGGCAGTGAGAATGTACCTTCAGCAAGATAACAAAGAAATAACAAGAAGGAGTGATTATAAAATAGAATCAGAAAAACTCAGAATCAAAGGCAGCATTAACCATTTCTACTGAAAAAAGCAAGAACAGCTGCTCTACCTCATAATGATTTGTATCCAAACTAGCAAGATTTGTAAGAAGTCACAGATTTTATTAGATTGCCTAGTCTATTTGGAAAAAGCAGGCAAACTTTAACTTACAAAACCTGAACCTGGGGAAAAAAATATAATAATAGATTTCACAGCAGCTACTGTGGCTTTGTCAGTTGTTATTTTATGAGTATTAAAGAATGATGGCTGTATGCTTACCTGGATTTTTCCAGGGGAAACATCTAACCCTAATTCCTTATATACAAATGCATCTATTAACTTTCTGGAGCCTGGGTTTTATCTTACTCTGTACCTCCTCAGTTACTTGGTCAGCCAAAATGTTCTTGTTTGCAGCGCAACAATTTTTTTTTTGATTTATCCTGATATGTCTCCTACTATGTTTGTTCTTTTTTTTCTAAGTTAGAGCATGTTGTTAATGTCATGTTGCGTGTCAGTGCATGTTGCTCCATTGCCATCTAAATTTTGGATAAACAAACCTAAATGCTTCTATATTACTCAGGTACCGACTGCTATTAGATTTTTAGGTTTAATATGGAAATATATTTTGCATTAGTCTTTGAATTAACAGTTTGAAAAAAATCAGGTGAAAGTATTTTCCTTCAGGAAAAAGAAAATCTTAACGGAGTAACCACTCTCTTGAAATTTTGTGCTGAGAAGAAAAATCAGTGGATGGTAATTTCCAAAGCCTCTGAAAATTACCTTACTTATAGCTATGAAGAAGGCTTTAAAGACAATGTATTTAAAAATAGGTATTCTGTCTTTTTGCACTAGTTTGAACAATGCAGGCCCAGACGGCAGGCTGCCGTAGTCTGAATTTCATTACCCAAATTAAAGAAAACAAAGGGCATCTCAAAGAATGGAAAATACAATTTGGACTGGAGTTCTCCCATAGACATGACTGTGAAGGTGAATGACTTACTGTGCTTGAAGAATCAGCCCCTCACCACAGGTCCATCAGGAGGAAAACATTGACTTGTAGAATTCTGAACTTTTTCTTTGAAATACTTCTGTAGTTTTGATTTTCAATGATTTCACCAATTTTGATTGGTGAAAATTTTATGAATTTTCACCACTTCCAAAACTAAGTAATGTCTTTATAGGTTCTGAAGAGACTTACCAAGAGTTCGAGGCAAACGACAGCTGGGACACAGCCTCTAGTTATCTTTGCTTGTTGGGAATTTGGTTCCATAACTCAGAGATATCTGATGAATTCCAGGCACAGATGTAGGAGCACCAGCAGAGATGCAGGAGATGCCTGCGTGTGCTGGACGGCGATGAACTCTGAAGGCAGGTTTTGTGGCCAGCAGCGTGTTCGCATGTGTAAAAGGGAATCTGCCATGCCTCTGTGTGTACACGGAACCAGTTTTCTGTTTTCCTCAACTTTTCTTTCTGCAGGTCTTTCATTCTAACCCTACAGCTGATCAAGTGTCACCCGTTGTCTGCCTGACTGCTGTCCTGAGGGCTGCTGTGCTTGTTCTGCAATGGTTTCTGGGCACGTGCTCTGCAGAACCCTGAGAAGCATTTATGCCCAGCGGTTCCTAGCTGTTGTCTTTTCACCCCACAGCTCCAGTCTCACTGCTCTAAGTGTGGTGTGCAGGTGATTTCTGGCTCCCTGCTAGCTTACTTGGCATGGAAACAGCTTTGGTGTCCAAGTGTCCCTATGAAAGCAGCCCAAAAGCCTTTATCAATGGTGTAGATTTGAACGTGCAAGCCAGAAACCTAAAAATGTCCGGCATGAAGGGCAGCATAGCTTCCAGCATCTGCAGAACCTTCAGGTGAAAACTGGAGGTTATTTCTATAACAGCATTGCAGCTTCAGGCAAGGACCAAGCCGATGCCAAGCATTCACTCCAAATGCAGGAATACCAGCAAGTGGAAGAGCTCAGCCAGGAGACCACACTAAGGTGATCATTTGGTTTCCAGGATGGTTAGAACCTGCCCTGTAGACAGAGGAGCTAGCCCAGAGGTTGCTGAGTGGTGCCTGTCTGCACCGCCCTTTGCTGCGAGGACCTGAGGGATGGACTCCATCTCCCCTAACATTAGACATTTAGGCTCCTTTTCTAATCAATGGAGAGAAAACGGACCTCTCTGGAGCATGATCCATCTGATCTATTTTAAACATGAGGTTTACAATGAGGCGAATGTGACCTAGAATTATCTATTTCAACTGACTGTAAAGCGAGACTGGATGAGTAATGCAGACAAAAATGTCTATGTTTTGGAGATGTGATTTTTTGATTGATTGATATATTTTAAGGGTGACATGGATCCCGAGATGCTTGTGGAAGTTAGGAGCTGCTAGATTAAGGCTGAAGTCAAGTGAAAAATAGAATTCAGACTTAAGAACCTAGATTTCACCTACATCCCCTTATATATGACCAATTCCTTTACTGAACCTGCATCCCAGTTGATCTTACCACTCTCTTAGTTTAGAGCATGGGTGGAATGTCCTGGAAGGAAAGGAACTCACTTGTTGGGAGCGGGCACCTTCGTCAAACCCTGTTGTACAGTGATGACATTTTCTTCCTTTAGCCAGCCCCTTGGAAAGAAATAAATATACGTGCTGCTTTTGGCTGGGATAGAGCCCATTTTCTTCACAGTAGCAGCATGATGCCATGGTCTGGGTTTGTGCTGGTGGCAGCGCTGGCAGCCCGGGGTGCTGCAGTGCCTGCTGAGCGGGGCTTACACAGCGCCAGGG
>JAVJGI010000063.1:69949559-69968731 GCA_035590275.1 Ibycter americanus
TGGCGTTTGTCTTCCCCAGTCCCCGTTCCATGTGCTGGAGCCCTGCTGCCCTGGGGATGGCTGAGCACCTCCTGCCATGGGGAGTGGGGAAGGAATTCCTGGTTGGCTTTGCTTGTGTGCACGGCCTTTGCTTTCCCTATGAAACTGTCTTTATCTCAACCCTGGAGTTTTCTCACTTTTACCATTCTGATTGCCTCCCCCATCCCACAGCGGAGCGAGCTAGTGGCTGCGTGGTCCTTAGCTGCCGGGTGGGTTACACCCTGACAACATGTATTCTTCAAATTACCTCATTCATATGGTCATAGCCCACCTAACAGACCTCTCAAATGCATCCAGACATGCACTTATCACCTCAGGATTTTATTTGATCTATTAGTTGTTATCTCAAATCTTAATATGAATTAATTTCCAGAATCATATCTGCTGGGGGGTGTGTGTGTGTGGTGGTTCCCCCCGCCCCCCCCCTTTTTTTTTTTCTTTTCCTATTGATGAAAGCAACTCACTTAAAAAGAAATGGAAAATTTTTTAGGAAAATTAAAACCTACAAACTCATGACTCAACCCTAGCAGAAGTTTCATACCATACATCCACAATCATTATAATGCAATTATACAAAGTATTCCTGAAGGATGATCTCCAATAACAAACAGAAAACAAGAGAACCAGAAACATATGGAC
The DNA here is from genome assembly GCA_035590275.1 of Ibycter americanus. Classification (NCBI taxonomy): domain Eukaryota; kingdom Metazoa; phylum Chordata; class Aves; order Falconiformes; family Falconidae; genus Ibycter; species Ibycter americanus. The sequence goes on from JAVJGI010000063.1 coordinate 69,950,238, forward strand.
TAGGTTTGGGAATAAAAAATATGTTAAATTGCAGTGCTCCCAGACTGCTACCCCTTCTCCCCAGATTCTCCATATTGTAACACAATTTGCACTTCTCTATGATTTTTAATTTCCCATTATGTTTTAATCTCATTTTACTCTGTAAATCTTTTTAAAGGAAAAGAATATTTCAATGGGAAGACCTTTAGATCCCAAATCACTGCAGATGGAAGAAGAGTTTAAAGTTTTTTAAAGGTAGAAGGCAGAAAAGTGTTACTCCAGCACCTTTTATGAATGTGTATGAATATTACTGAAAAGAAAAAACACCCAGAATCTATAGTGTAGAAGGATTATTTTCTTATTTAAAAAAAAGCAAAACACAAACTATTTAAATATATGTTGTTTGTAACACTGGTCTCTGCTGCTTGCCAACCATTTTGCTTGGCCACACAACTCGGAGGGAGCTGCAATTCATCACTGATCTTACATATAGGTAGCTCGTGTACCACTTTGACAAGTCTTATCTAAATGTAAACTATTATTACCATCCTTATTCCAGAGGAAATCCTTGTTCCAGACTTGCTCACAAGTCTGCTTCAACTGCCTTTAAAGAAAATAAAATGTCTGTATTGCATAGAGACCAAATGGTATTTTCTAATGCTAATTGAAAAAATATAAGAACCAAAAAGATTCTTCATGTTGCCATATGTATACACACACACTCACAAACATAGACCCACATAAAGCAGTAAGAAAGGCCATAAATGACTTAAAATTAAGACATAGAACCTGAAAGGCAAAATGGAGCTGTGTGCAGCTAAGGAAAAACAATGTGCTATCAGCAGCAATAAAATAAATGCTGGTGCATGAATGATGTATTACCAATGGACCGTAAAAAACAAAGGTATAATAGTTGCTGGGCATGTTCAGAGGAGAAAGCAAAGTTACCAATCAACAGATTGCTTTGTTACAATTTGGTATTTTTCAAATGACTGGCTTCAAACTGCATGAATATTAGTTAGTATTTAAAACAGTGGTTTTTCATCTACTGTTCCCTTACTTTAGCAAACATTTCTATCAAGAGGTTAAGATAAACTGGGGAAACTCCATTAAAAATTATAAACATAAATACATTAATAAATGGAACAGAATGTACTTGTTCTATGGCAGTAGTTATAATCCTTTGCACTTCTGTAGCATTTCCATCTTGAAATCTCAATTTACTGACTCTGGAACCCATCCAGCAGTGCACTTAAACATGGATATGACTTACAGCATTAGGCCAACAGTATTGCACATCTATTTAGGTATTTAGCTGGAGGAGGGACAGACTAATTATAATCTTGGAGTAAAGAACTGGGCAAACCTGATACGAGTGTTATTGTCCAGTTTTACTTCATGACAATACAGATGATTTCAGTGGTGATTTGGTTCAGTTAAGTCATTCCTGACTAGAAAAAACATGGCAAAAAGAAAAACCCAGTTACTTTTGAGGTGCCCCAGAAAGAAATAAAAAACATGGCTTGCTGCCCAAGACACTCACTAGACCAAAAGAAAGCGTGGCTGACATCAGGGAACAGTTTTAAATCCTGTTTCTCTTTGGGGTTTAGGCATCTGACTCAGACGTTCTCAAAGGTGTCACTCTCTCCACGAGACTCACAGCAGAAAGCACCACCCTGCCTCTCAGCGTTTCAGTTTCTATGTCAGAGCATCTTGTCTAGAGGAAACCGTGCTCAGTCCAGAAATGAGTGACTCTAACTACTCTTTCAGGATCTTATTTTAAATTCAAATCGATGCACTCTTCTCACTTTGTACTTGACTTGTCCGCGACCAGCCCAAGAGCAGGTTTGAGCAGGGGTATCTGCAGCCTGCCTTCTGAAGAGCATCCCCGAAACGCAGGGCAAACATTAAACCAGCCTGAAATACAGGCAGAGGGAGCAGTAACACCTGCGTCCTTTGGGTCAGGACGCTTCCCTGGAAATGCAAAATATTAACAACCATTGAATCAAATACAAAACCAGCGCAGACTATTATCATAGTCTTTCTGAAGCTGTCCTGATTTTATCTTTTTCCTAGAACACATTGCTGCTTTTTCTGATAGGAAAGGCCTTAGCTTTTCCTGAATGCAGCTTACGTCTGGTTTTCAACTCCCTGTCAGGAGGAGGAAGGCATTTAATACCCTGTAGCATATCTCAAAGAGTGGGTGTTTAGCCGCCCGAAGCTCCCTGTTCACCTAACAACTAGGGGAGCATCGACGAAATCCAGCTTCAGCTGAACCTACATCCCCCCAGCTCTGCAGTGGGACCCTCTGGGCAGCAATCCAGACCTGCCCCCTCAGTTCCTCATGCTTTTTCAGAACAACTCCTATCTCACTTGCCAGTCAAGAAAAAGTACGTCCACGTGGGTGGTATGCCCGTCGTGAACTAACACACAGTAGAAGAAAATACACAGTCCTCCAAAACATCACCCGCCGCTACCCGCTGCTGCAGAGAAGCCACCCTGGCACGTTCTGTGCTCCTCACAGCACCTGGAAGCCCAGCAGTTATAGAAAGGTCAGCAGCAAACTCCTGACAGACTTTTGTTTACTGCTGCCTAGATAGCCTGTGGGGATTTTATTTTGATAGGGCTGTAAGCAAATTAAATGGTCTATTTGCATATTGTTACAAAAGTGTAAACCTTTTATAGTGTTTAATAAAGATTTACGCAATACCATAAACTTGATGCATATCCAGTGCCTGTATAATTGAGAGATGCTAGACAAACTGCACTCACGATATCCATTTCTTTCCTTATTTATGATTTTGAGTAACACCATTAGTCGTGAACATATGTTGTTGTAAAACATTCGGTAATATCCTCCCCTCCCTCACACTTCTAGTTCTAAACCTCATTGAAATTCACCTGTTCCATCCCTCATGTGACACTCGTCGAGGCAAACCCAGGGAGAAGGATATATAGGCAAGTGGCCCATAACCAGAGGCAGTGCCCTGCACTTTCCTTACCTTGTTGAGGTACTTTTATTATGTATCATGGTAGTAACATTGATTTCTGAAGAAATAATTGTAATGTCAAAATTACATGATATCGAAAGCTTATGACTGCAGCTACAAATGAACCATGTAAGTAGAAATATTACAACTGGAAGTGCAGACTGATGTTCATTTTATATTCAATTAATTTAGGATATATATCTTGATCCAGAACAATTGGATCCCAACATCCAGAAACATAAAAGTCAAAACCATATAATTATATGTCCATACATATATGTATATTTTTTTTATTTATTTTTTTTGTATCAGCAATGAACATAGTTCTCTGGCAGAAGGCAAGGAGAGAGGGAAAAAAAATCACCTATAGATAATATCAGAATGGAAAGTGGGTCCTAAAAAGAGAAAAAAAACCAAAACAGGAGAAAAAAGACTTTGCCAGTAAGCTAATGGCAGTGACCCGCCCCCCCAAAAAAAAAAAAAAAAAAAAAAAATCTCATCCCAACTACCCAGCTAAAATCCAACAAAAAAAGACCTGTATAAAAGTATCGGTAAGGCCACTAGCTCCAGCTATTAAGTTACCTAGTACCAGTCTGTATCGGTAGCATCAGTGATGTTAAACCGTGAATGAAGTGCTTCAGGGATGTAGACTTACCGTGAAGCTTGGAGTCCAGGTTTAGAGCAAAGCAGGCAGGCAGTACAATCTTTTGGGCAGCCTTTCAACCGGTTATAACGTTTTTAGTCCTTGTTGTGCCATAGAAACTCTCTTGCCTTCCTCGTGCTTGATCTTCAAATCTGTAAAATGGAGGTAATGATACATTCCTTATGACTTGCTGCAATGACACTGAATTTATTGAGAGGCACTCGGAGTGATTTGTGCTATAAAAATGTCAAATAAACAAAGACAATGATTCAGGCTCAAAATGACAGATTTAACTTTCCAAAATAATGCTAGATTTTTTGGTGTCAAATAAATTTGTCACGAACACCTGCTATGCCTTTATGTTTACGAAATTGAAATCCTACAAGAAAATCTGTACTCCTACTTTCTGGTGATATATTTCTGTTATGTCTGGAAAAGTGCTGCATGCACCTAAGTGCAGCTGTATGTGCAGTAAAATGATTTAAAATGGGCCACTTGTGCTTGCTCAGAGATCTAATGTTCCAGGTTGGGTCCTCTTTCATTTCCGAGCCAAAAGGAAACTTCATTTGGGTTTTGTTTGTACAAGACCTTTCTGAAACCATAAGCTGTTTGTTTTTTTACAAATCCAAAACCTGGGATCTAAGCTACCTAAACTAAGTGTCTCTGATTAGAAACATAAAGAAAATCTAATCTCTGGGTATTACTAATGCATTCATTACTCTGGTATCAAGGCTGCATCTGGGTGATAAGAGAATTAATTTTGTATTTCTGAAAGTATCATTGAGGCTTTTTTGAATTCTCTTTGAAGCTCTCTCAAAAACAATAAAATAAAATCCCAAGCTAAAAAAGAAAAAAAGGGAAGAGGTCAGTTATGTTCCTTCCCAAATTAGTGTTGTTACCACCTGCTGAATTACTGCTCTTCACAGAGCTGCCTTAACTGCCCCTACTATGGTTTCAATTACTTTCTATGTCCTAAATGTCAAGGGAAAGCAAAAGGGGCATATATTTTTGAACAAATGACCCTACGTCTCCTTACTAATGTAATTTTTTTTTTTTAATTCAGCCTTAGAAAACATTCAGCTGAACTTACCAAGTTCTCCAGAAGGGCTGCTGATTAGCTTTCAGGCTTCAGCTGTCTTCCTGCTTTTACACGAATGCCCCATCCTCTATACAAGGTATAAGGGAGAGGTGACTTGAATTAATTTGCTGTTAGTATTTAGGCACTCATTGACACCCAGTGAAAGTAACAGGGCACATTTTATGTGAGTAAAAATGGCTTAAATGCCTGAGTGCTTTTCAGGAACTGAAGTGATGAAGCATCTGTTTGGTACCATATTTCTCCTTCCTTGTGGCGAATGGAACAGGAAGTTTGGAGATCAAAATGCTTACAGAATGGCAAGCCATCAGACCTAAAAGAAATACAAAGTAGTGTTGGTGACCAGTTGACACTCATAAGTGTTTACTGGGTACCACATCTTCTTACTCTTTTATTTCTCTTTTTCTTTTAATGTTTTGTTGCAGTCCTACCTTCTTCCAGGAGCCTGGTTGGCACTCTTGCTCACCCTTGCTGTACATGTACGCAGGAGGCATGTTAAGGTAAAGCAATATTCTTCCTATGAGTAGTCTGGGGCTAATAGTGAACCTAAAGAAAAATAAAATCTATAAAATACAAATTGTTTTTAATTTTTGTTTCCCAGTGGAATTGTGATAAATCAAGCCCCGTTATTACCTTGTCGTATCATTACTTTAAAAGCTCATTAAATACTAACTCAATTCTGCCTTTATCTACACTGCTTCAGCCAGACTGGGAACAACTAGCATGCACAAAAGTGAAGGAAGAATATGTTTGAACTTTATGATCCACAAATAATCCCTTTTTTAGTGGAGGTGGGTTTGAAGTCAATTTGCAATGTTGTAACTTTTAAAAAGCTACATTCCTATTTTATTATTACGAGCTACAGCTGGTTGGAGGCTGAAATTGCTGAAAAATCCGAGTTTCAGGTTCAACATAAAATTATATCCTGTTTCTAGTTGTTACTTGTTGTAGCTTACCTATTATACACCAAAGAAACTGAAAGATCAGATGAAAACAAAATGATTCAAAAAGACTGACACAACGTGTTTTGATTGAGTCCACCAATGCTTGCTCCTCCCCCCTTTTCTTTCCCCCTTATTCAATGTTTCAAGATCAGTTTGGGAATTAAAAAGATTTTGTCCTTATTTGAGCAAATTTATAAACTTCTCAAACCTTTTTCCAAATGGGAAACTGTTTCCATGTTCACACCGTGGAAGTCAGGACAATCCTGGTGGCCTGCCCGTCACACCCCAAAGGTGGTACTGAAGCTCAGGAAGATGAACTAATGAACAATGTGGCAGAAGAGCTTCGTCTTGAATAGAAACGAAGTTCCTCACAGTTTCAAAAATCCAGGAATTGGTGTTTTGATTTGAAAAGAGACTATAAAGATTAGGGGGAATGTTTTTGAATCCAGTCATCCAACGAGGAATATGAGGGGACTTAAAGCAGCTGCTCCTCGTGGTGAAATTATCAGCCTCTGGCATGTGTTTTCTTTGGTAATTATAAATGGCTTAGATAAATGGTTTCCCTGGGAAAAAAAAAGAACAACAAGAAAAAAAAGGTTCTATCAATTTTCTAGTTTTAATCTGTCATCAGGAGAATGCATTAACCTAGAAAATTAAGAAAGAAATAGTCTTCTGAAATCATAGCAAGGCCTACAATAAAACAACTCTTAGATTATTAAATATTTTTTCAATGACATTTGCCAATTTGGATCTGAATCCAGATGTAAAAAGGTTTTGCACGGATGTAGCGACTGGTGAGACAGATGATGGGGACAAGCTGGATGGTAACTCCCTCTCCTGCAAAGACTTACTCAGGTGCTGACCTGAGGTGCCCGCTATTTGAGGTCTTTTAATTATTTTGGAGTCAAATGCTGCCTCTATTCTCCATGTAAGGCTCCTCTCAAATATAAAAATCTGCATTATGGCCTACAGTTCAAAACAAATAACCAAAAAGATGAGAGCAAGCTCAGACATTGGCACAAGAATTGATTTTTTTATCTTCTGAATCAACCCGTCTGAAGTTTCTGTGAAGTTTTCAGCAGGGCAAAGCCTCCCCTGAGACTCCATTACTTCAAGGCTTCAGCTGCGCTGGCAACACGGGCAGCAGCGCTGCCCTGAAAGTTCAGCTCTCATTAAACGAGCAGGAGCTGAACGTGCCTCTCTGAAGACAGAATCTGACCTTTGTTCTCCCCATGACTTGGATCATATGGCAAATGAATACCAGAGCAGAGCAATTTGAATAAATACGCTTATAAACATACAGCATATAGGAATACATATAGTAATATGTATAGCAATAGTAAAACATATAGTAGTAGTATACAGGCACCTTCAAAACAACTCTGGTTGCGAATTCCAGCTTCACTTACCTTGCCTGAGTAGGTTTCCATTCCTTCAGCTTTATTTCCACACATGGTTTTGAAGCTTTCTCATGGATATTAGCTAACCAGTTTCTCACGCAGTTTGGTGTGTTTTATTTGAAGGTTTTTGGGGTGTGTTTTATTTGAAGGTATCATTTGTCAAAGGAAGGCAACATTAAACAACGGCACCACAATGAAATGCTAACTCGCTGGCAACGAGCATCTCTTTGGGTGGCAACGTCTGGAAATAAAGAGGAAATTTGTGTCAAGATCTCTACACAGAAATCCTCTGATGTCCCTCACTGACTGCAGAAACAGCTCATCCTTCTTCAACGACACCACCTTCCGCTTCTGCACAGTTCTTTTTGTTGTAAACACAGCACGAGCTTAACTCTCCATAAAGGGCAGGGTGTGCAGTAGGTCCCTGGCAAACCCGCTTTAGTCCATGAAGCTAGAGCAGGAGCGGTGCACAAGGGCGATGGGAATAGCATGATCTGGGAATGACAGGATTTAGAAAAAATAGCACTGAAACTCTCATGGGAATCAGCTGAACACTTTCCATGGGAGAATATCTTGCCCCTAACACACTACCAGGAGAACATCATGGGCTCCCATCAATTGGCATTCAAGGTGGACGAGACACCTGAAAGACAGAGGAGATGTGAGGCTGGGGAGGGAAAGGCAGAGAGCTGTAATCCTGTCAGAGCTGGGGAATTGGGTATCTGGCAGTGAAGTCCAGGCATAAAAATTCTGGTGGCAGTTGACTTCAGCTTTTGGTCTGGTTTGGCAGTTCCCGGTGTAACTGCCCTGCTCCGGCACAGAGCCTTCTTCCCCAAGTCTGCCTCGTAGTAACTCTTTACTCTGCTGCACAGGAATGTTCACCTGCAGTTCCTCAGGCTTGTTGTATTCATTAAGCCTCACTGAGCCTTTAAGGAAGTAAATAACAATCCTGTTTGACAGGCGGATAAACCAGGCTATGGGGTACCGGTGACTGTCCGTGGTGTCCAGACAAGTCACTGCCAAACATTACCTCCATCCCAGATGTCTTCATTCCAAGTGTCAACCACCAGGCAGCTATGGTTTTACACTCTTCCAAAGTCTAGTATGGGAATAGAAAGATCCTGTTGTGGTGGGTGATCTCTATCAATTGCCTTTGACATCAAAAATGCTACAGCAAAAGTCCCTTTAAAAAACAAAAGTTTAACACAACCATGGCCAACAGGTATTAGCTCCTACAACAATTTTGTTACCTGATATCACAGACAATGATATTAAAAGGAGGGGGGGGAAATGGCTGCACTCTTTACATTGTAGACAACACAATTTCATCAGTGACATTAAAGACCTCAATATTATTAAGGAAAAAGGAAATAACAGATCTGGCCACATTGGTTTTTTGCTTGGTATTTCCCCCAGATTATCCTACAAGTGAACTCGCACGTTCCTGGTTAGTGATCAAAGCGAACATATTCAGTGAAATATTGGAAAGTCTGGTTTTGTCTATAGTCTTTTTTTGTTTACTTCAGTTCTCCAGTTCTCCCATTCTTTTTGATCCCTACTTCTAATTTTCAGTAGCTCAGACTCATTTATACAAAAAGGAATTATGAGGCGAAAAGATTTTTGATGAGCACTAACTGGTAAATTTGCTCATGATCAAGATGTTTTATCTTGATTTGTTTGCTTTTCTGTGTACAAAGAGCAACACTTGTAAAAAATATTCTAAATGGGAAATATACTTGTAAAAAATATTCTAAATGCGAAATCTTTTACTATTTCAAATACAACTCAGCTGAAGCAATAATTTGAGAGACACAGATAGTGACAATTAAAAAACTTGCACACTCAGTAAAAAGAAGAAAGAAATAAAAAAACCATTGCTTGGATCCAAGCAGGAAGATGCCATGGAAGTGATTAGAAATTGTTAAGGAGTAGAATAATAGATTGGAGAGTTGTTTGCTTCCAGGTCAATTTATTTCATAATTCATGAAAAGAAATTGCTAAATTATCAGAAAGCCACTGCTGAAGCCAAAAGAACGTCACGCCTGTAATGTAAAGGGTAAAAGAATAACATCAGGTCAAATTAGAAAGTTGAAGCAGAAGAGGTAAACACAATAATAGTTCAACGCTTTTCTCACACACATTGCCTGGAAGAAAAATACTATGAAATACAGCAGCAGAGATACCGCTTCCTGCAAAATTATTTTCAGATTTTATCTCTGCTCTAAAATGTTCTTTCTAATGGTCAAATGAACACAACTTCATTGTTTATCCAACTTGGACATATTTTTATGCATAATGATGTTTTAACAAGGTTTTAGACAGATACTCAAAGATAACACAGAAGTTGTAAACATTTCTCTGTCAACTCACACATTGCCTGGCTGGAAAGCAGTTTGGCAGAAAAGGACCTGGGGGTGCTGAGGACACCAAGGTGAACAGGAGCCAACGATGTGCCCCAGTGTCAGGGAAGACTAAAGGTATCCCAGGCTGCACTGGGAGGAGCGTTGCAGGCTGAGGGAGGTGGTTCTTCTTCCTACTCAGTGCTGGTGAGGCCACGCTGGGAGTACTGGGTCCAGTTCTGGCTTCCCCAGTACAGGAGAGACGTGGACGTGTTGGAGAGAGTCCAGCAAAGGGCCATGAAGGTGATTGCACGGAGCATATGAGGAAAAGCTGAGAGAGCTGAGACTTCTCTCTGGAGAAGGCTCAGGGGGATCTCATCAATGTAGGTAAATGCCTGAGAGCCGGGTGCAAAGAAGAAGACACAAACCAAAACACAGAAGGTTCCATCTGAACATCAGGAAACAGTGAGATGGTTACTTCTTCCTCCTTGGAGATATTCAAAAGCCATCCCATGTGTTCCTGGGCAGCCTGTTCCAGGTGCCCTGCTTGAGCAGAGGGTTAGAAAAGATGACCTCCAGAGGTTCCTTCCAATCTCATCCAGTCTGCGATTCTGGGAATTGCACAAAAGGGCAAGGATTTTAAATTACTGGGTTTTCACTTCTGGTAGAAACTTAAAAAAAACACCCCAATATAAAAGTTTTAATTGTATGATGTTTATTGAATATAATTCAAAAGAAAAAGCTGAAAAGTTGCATCAAGATGTATTGTTTGGTTAGTATGAAAGTTAAATTTAGAGCAGGGCTTTTGAAGCAATGAGGTTTTGATATTAAACTCAATGTGATCCTAAGGCTCGATTTAGTTACTGAAGCTATTATCTTCAAGTCTAACTGCAATGAAGAGGACCATGGATAATTAGTGTTTCCAGTGACCTTCTAAGCCTTTTGCCTTTGCAGACCATTGAGACCTTTAACAAGATTTCGTGACTGTTGTTAAATTATAATCATTACAGAAAACAGTTCAGCGTTAACTAATGATCAGTATTCAAAACATTCATCATTTTAGTACTGTTAGTAAATTTTGCTCTGTACCGACGAGAGCATTTGGGAAAACCCACCATTTTGTGACAGGAATTTATGGAATGAATTAAGAAGGCACTATTACTTGATAAGACTTCAAATCGTTTGCTAAATTTACAAACTCAACTCAATTACTGCTGCATAACCCCCTTGCTTTTTTAACACTGTTTGAGCTCCTCCTCTCTTTATGCTATTTACTTGGTAAAGTATGTATATTTGGTAACAGTCTCAATTTCATTTTTGACTAAAAATGAAGGAATACAGTAGAATTGTTCATTTTTTTCCTGAAGAATTGTGAGTGAAATGATCACTCATTTCATCTAATGTCTATTATAGTTAATTTGATGGGTTCAAGATGTAACTACCTCTTATAACTACCTGTTATCAAGATTAAACATGTTTCGGCAAACTCCAGTGAGACTTTAAATTAAGGTGAAGATTTCACTGCATACTGTTTTTCTTCTTGGACTTAGGTGGAACACGAAAATAAGGCTACATTTAGATCCTCAGTTTTCCTCTGAAGTTTCCTGTTAGCGCATCTCCCTCCAGAATCTTTTTTGATTCTTTATTTCTGAAGTTTCCAAGCATACTTCATGTACAGCTCCTGCATTTCGGTGATATCAGTTGAAAACTGCCAAGTCCTCTCATTTAAGTAGCATGAGTACATGGGAGAGTTCAACTGAGTAGCTCTAAGTGCACCACGTGTCTGCAGCTATTTGGGGGAGTACTCACGCCAAGTACTCAGTTCTTTTTAACTTACTGAACTGTATTTCTTGTCTTAAGGAACATCCACAAAGTGGCAAGCAGGCTGAGGTGGCCAAAAGGTCTTTGACCTGAGATAGGTGCTAAGCTGATCCAATACATCAGTTTGGCAATATATCAGAATCTGCGTAGAAACCTACTTTGGTTCCCTGGCGACATTTTCTGGAGAAGACCCAAGAGTCCAGCTCCTGGTGGTTTAGTCAGATTGCATGACAAACTCCACCAAAGCATTGCCAATTCAGGCATTTATGTTGTTTTGTGATAGAGGAACTTGTAACTGTTTGTCTTGATCTGCCATTTTGCTCATATCAGAATGACAGCGCACCTTTCACGCAGCATGACTCACCCAAACGATCCTCAGCAGAGCTGGCTGGGCATTCCTTCGGTAGTGCCAGAAACACAGATGATTAATTCTTAGGAGAAATTAGGATCTTTGTCCTCCTTTTAAGTGCACTGAACAGATCAGGCACCCCAAAACACACAGTAGGTCACCATTCCCAGGCAGCAGTAGTGGTGGAATGTTTGCCCAGAAATTTAAGGAAAGGTTTCACTCCCACCTCTTCGTAGTGATACAAATTTATACCTTCCCCCTCTACAAAAAATGTGCCACTAACTATTAAATTACAAACTGTTCTAGGTAAATCTGGAGGCAAGATCGCCTGCTTTGTGCAAAGGCTCCAAGAAGTGCTGAAATAGTAAAAGGGAAGCCAAAAGTTTTTAGTAAACAGAGAAGCTATTTTTGAATGTCAGCCTCATCCTACCCCTGCACAGGCTTGTGGTGATGATATGAAATCTGTGTAAGGACAAGTTATGTTCATTCGTGAGTCTGTCCCTGTTCTTCATTAGCATATTCATCGTTTGGGACATCTGAATGAATGGGTCCTTAGACTGAGAGCTCCTCCCAGACAATTAGGAGTTGAAGTTTCGTCCAAATACCATTCAGAAAGCAATTTCTCGGAGAACAGCATTAAGGTTTTAGATGTGATCTATGAACTTAATGCCACAGGATGCTAATGACTCCAGGCATGCTTCAAAAGAAAACAAACCCTATGTGAGAACAAAATACTCTCATCTATAATACTTATTTAAGATTTTTCAAGACCAGATTGCTAATGCATAATTCCTAAGCCTGATCCTTTGCCGGACAGAAGCTGCAATACCAGATCAAGAAAAGAAAAGGAACCGTGCCTGGAATTGCCTTGGTTGATTACTTCTTTCCCTTTCCCTATTTCCTAACAGCTCAATGATAATTAAGTAGAGAAAAGTATAGTGCATTTTACAAACCAATACAAGAAATAATTAAATTCATTGATTTTTATTTACTCATTTATTAACTTTTTTGGTCTCTACAGGAATGATAAAGAGAGCTTGAATCTTTTTCCTCTTTTCTCACAGACCACCTTTGGGAAAGTCTAGAGAAAAATTAATGATTGGTAGCTGCCTGATTTGTAGCTTTGCCATTTGCAACATGATATTTTTTTTCCTATTGCTGATTGTCTGGCATTATATAAAGATAGGTTAACTTGGCACACAGTGACATTAGTTGTCAGACTGCAAGGATGACAAGAGTCCTCCAACACGAAAGCAATTCATGAGGGAATCTTCTCTTTCTGTGAAAGCGAGCATGAATGTACATATTTTCTGGTTTTTAATATTTCTCTATCTTTTCATGCTTAACATATTAAAAAAGGCCTTTCTGTTTGTTTTGCTTTGCTTTGTTTTTTAGACCCTGTCAAGGAAAACAAGCATTCTTAAATTGATTTGCTGGGGGGGGTGTGGGGGTGGGCCGAGTCTGGGCAGAGAGAGAAAACAAGGATGGAAAGATTTTTAATGAAGTGCTTAATATAACAGAAATACCTCCAGTATTAAAGATTTTCCCCATATTTCATATTGTCTCTTATGAGGTAGTCATATTCTATATTCCTGGTAAATTCTAGGCATAAAGGATAGCTCAAACGGAACTGAAATCTGACCTGAAAAAAACAGTAATAATCAGATACTCAGTGACAAATTTCTTCATCTGACACTTTCTGTTCTCTCATTATTTATAAAATATATAGGTGTTTCACTTCCGCAACAGTAAAATGGGTTATTACCTTTGAGATTCTTTATACACTTGCAGTTAGAAGTTTGATTTCAGCTTAGGGGTGAAGGCAATCCCTTAAAAATAAAACATCCAAAAATAGCACCTCAAGACATCTTTGGGTCTGGCCACCAAGAAAAGCAGTTTAAGACACATATGATCTCTCAAAATATATCTTCTACCCCTTAGCAACTCTTACTGTGCCAAAGCTTGAACCGAGAAAGAGAACTGCATCCTTTAATCATCCTTGTTGATTATTTCTTTCACTGCGACTCCTATGCTAGTCCCTGATGAGTCGATGATGAATGAGGGTACGGACTTCCATGACAATCAGTTTCAGATAAATTGTTCACAGACTACCTGAGTCAGTCTCGGTAGCACGGCGTTCCTCTTGTGTCTCTGTCACATCGGCTTCCATACGTGTTACTAATGTTGCCCTCTGAAAAAGGAGCCCGGCCGTTTGCCTCTGCGAGTTATTAGGGCACAGGACATATTTCAGGACACATGCCTGGCCGTTGGATCGCAGGAGGATACGTAAGCTTTGCTCCTATGGAGGTCAGACGTGGTCTCCTTAGCCTTCTGTGCACCAGCTTACCTGGCTTTGAGTTCTACTTCTTATGACCATGTTGAGTCACAGAAATGAAAATTTCATCAAATTGTACATGCAAATGATAGCTTCTACAGAAACATCAACCTTTTAAAGAACATGAGAATGAGCTCTGCCTAACCCCTGGTTACCGATCTCCCAGCACCAACTTCCTAAAGTTCCATAGGTGAATCTGGGACTTTATGATTGTGTGTGTATATTTAAAAATAAAATAATGTTTTTTCATAAAGAAACATGGATATTTAAGCCGTAATAGCCTTTGAGAAGAATGCGTTCATTGTCATGAAAGCTGCATTTGAAATCCTTAGAGTACTTGCCCATGAGATGTCATGTGCAGATATCAATGTGTCATATACACACTCACATACAGTCATGCCAAGACCTATTAAACAGGCACATATATATGTACTTTGTCGCCTAAAAAAAACACCAGTGTGAAAGCAGTTTCAGCAAAAGAGTGTAAGAATTTGTAGTAATTTTCCACTACCAGAAAAAAAAAAAGCACTTTTAAAATGTAAACTCTATCTTGGAAAGCACTAAATGCTGAAAACAACCAGCTTCCGAGCCAGGCAAACAGTTTGAATCCAAGCCCACTCCCTCCCCAATGGACCTGTTGATGTCACTATAATATATAATATGCAGATATAAAATGATATACAACCTTGATCAAAAAGAAAAGATGAAACGGAACAGAGTACATATTGGACAACCTAAAGGACTACAGAAAAAAATAAAATCATTATTTCTGTTCTGCAAACGGAGAAAGATTGCTTTCTGTACTAATCTAAGGGCAAAAAAGACATTTCCAACATGCAAAATTAAGTTCTTTATGACAAAACAAATGTTTATGCTTTACATATACATGGAGACGAGTTTCTACACAAGCTCACCCTTCTTACTGTATCAGAAAAATAATTAGATCATAATCTCTTGGACAAAATATATGTATCTTCACAGATGTCACCTACCCCAAAGAGGGAAGAATAGATACATGGCAGGGCATTGACACCTTGGTTTTGGATAAGGAGTTAGAGAAGTCAAGGACAATGGACATGAGGATAAACCAGAATTCTTCATGAGTTGTACTGTTTTTTCTGTCCAGATTGTGAGATAATATAGGCCACTGTCTCCTTCTTTATGTGCAGAACTTAGTTTCAAGTCCATTGAAAAGAACATGTGTGCCTACAGGCTACTTCACACTACAGATGGGACAGTAATCCATAGAAAAAAATTTCCTCCAAATATGCTTGTCAGGCTATGCTTTGTATATTTGACTCATCAACATTTAGATGTGGAACTAACCCTGAAGTTATGACGGTCTTCCATTTCGGTTGTTTATTTCATATAAAGTAGGCGAAGGAAAAAATTTCCTCTTTATGGTTACAGCAATGCCTAAGGTAAATGGCTATCTCACGGCGCAACACCCCTGCAGGGTACGCACATGAAGATACGTCTGTATGGGAAAGAATGCATGGCGAGAAGAAAGAAGGCATAACACTGATCTACAAGCCATCATCACATCTGAGTACCTTTTCACAATGGATGGAAGGCAGTAGGGGAACTGCCTCGGTTCAGACAGCGCTGACCAGGCTCAGTGTGCTAGGACGTGGAAGAAGGTGCTGTTCTTGGCAATGCGAGTGAATTGTGATGTCTTGCACATAGCGTGAGTGAAATGAGACTCTTCCCAAGAAGTTTTTAGGCAGATGTAGTATCTCCTATTTGACAGCACTAAGTCACTTTCCCTGTTCTTTGTTTCCCAGTGCTGGTCAGCAAGCACAAGGACATTCCTTTGCAATATAGTACATGTTTGCTCCACAGTTAATTTGTTGTGATTCTAGCAATAAGAGCTTTTCTCTCCTCTGGGAGATACAAGAATTGATTATCTGGAATTTCACTCAGAAAGCAAGCTCCCCTGGTAGAGAGGAACATGTTCTTTGTCAGCTTGCGGGCCATTTGTTGATGTTCTATGAGTCTTTTGATATAAGTGGAAACGCTACAGACCTGTAGATCTCTGGGGTCTGGGTGGTTTGTCTGCAATGGAGCCAATAAATTTGAACAATTCTAATTCCTCACTATCCCTGATAAAGCGATTGCTGTGAGGTTCCAATAACAGTGGAGCAAAGCATCTGTTGTTCCTTTATACATGGCAGTCGTTTCACAGCACTCTAGGTGCCTCAGCCTCAGCAATGCTAAGGGCTTGCTATTCACAGCACCGTAACCCCTCCACTTAGGCCACTGAGGAAGGGTTTTCCTCTGTGGCTGTAATTTTTCTTTACCTTTCTCATGCTGTCTTCCTCATATTGTTGTTCTCATGGCCTTACACCTGCAGACCCCAACAGTGTTACTGAGCTCTCATGGGCAGCACCTACCACCTGCACGAGACTCACCCCTCTTTCCTCAACTCCTTGACATAACGTACAGCAAAGTGCATGATAAGACTTAGTCAAGACGAAAGACGTAGTTTTGTGTGTTCACGTTAATACGTGTCCACACACGTTTGCATGAACTGACCATCATGAATAAGGTCATGAGTCCAAAAGAACTTTTGCAATTGTTTTTGGAAAGAGCAATTCTTTTATCCATGCTATGTACCTCTCCAGATTTGCTTATTTAACTAGGAGATGAGACAGAACGCTGTAGGCTTTTCTAGGTGCATGCTTTAAAACACTAGTTATTCTGTACAGATGAAATCAAACTCAGGCACTACGGGTTGAAATATTAGAAAAGCAATGCATAATGGTAAGGATGAGCCTTTCCCCACTCCTGTTTGTTGACTGCTGAGTATAGCTCAGGGACTCCTCTGCGTAAAAATTTCATTCTACCTTAAAGAAATCCTAAGGGCAAAATCTGTCTTGGGCCCTGATAATGCAAATGAGACTAGGCAAAATAGGTAAACAGATAACCTCAGGACAGGCAGCTGAGCTGCTGATCCAGTGACTAATTTCTCGGTCTCCTATAGCTTTATGAAACATTAATTTGCATCCACAGCGCAAAACTCTGACCCAACATAGACAAGGACTGCAGAAGAACACACTACTCAATCTGAATACTCATGATCTATCTAATTAAACCAAGCTTTTTTTAAAAAAAACCACATACTGTCTTTCTAATTATGGTCTAAAGCTGCTAACACTTTGGTTTAGAAAAATGCATAAGATTATTTCTTACTAGTAGGTATTTTCAGAGATATTACAGAATTAACAAGAAAAAAATTATTGACTTTGATTAGGAGGAAATTGAGATGTTGGGGCTGATCTGAACCCTTGTGGTGTGAGTTAGGTGCATTTCCAGCTATTCTAGCAGGCCTGAGAGTGAAACAGAAGTGTTGAAGCATGGCTGTGTCTGTTGTTTCTGAAAGGTACCAGTCTGGAAATACATTTCACTGAGGTCAGAAAAGTTACCTGTGTGCTTATTAGAGTGCTGTTTAAGCAAAAGGTACCGAAATCATCTGAGATGGGACACTGTAAACATTTTTTTTTATTATTTTAGCATTTTCTGTAACACCTAATGTAAGGTGACTGTCATTATTTTAAGTTTAGTAAGCATAGTTGATGGCCTTTTAACATGGAATTTTGAAAGACAAGAAAACTGCAGAAGAAATATGCTGTGCTAGCTAATTTCCAAAACCAGAAATCCCAAATAACCAACTATAATTTCAGTGAAGCACTTAGAATAGGCAACATGGTCCATTTACTCTCCTATTTTCTGACCACAGCTGAGTAAAGATGCTTTAGAGGATTCTTAAGGAATCTTATGCTGACAGTTAAAGAAGAATTTGCAGCTTTATTTTTTAGCCTATGAAGTGCTGGATATTATATGTCATTTAAATGTGTCCTATTTTTTCAAGTTTCAGTGACTTCTTGACTTCATTATATTTCAAAAGTAAATTTCACTGTTCAGCTACCCAGTCAATTGTGTGTTTATTCTTGCTGTAAGCTTTCAACTAAATCACATTTTCCTGGTTCTTGCATTGAGAGAAAACTATTCTATAACACATTTTACTTCACTTTTCATGTCCTCCGGGATGCTTTCCCTCCTCTCCCACCATTCAGTTAGCACACAGTTACTGCTGTTATGAACCAGAGGACTTAATTCTCAGAGAATTTAGATAACGGTGTGTGTGAAAAGGGAGAAATTCAACTCACTGTACCCTTCAGATCCAGATTCCAAAATCCCACTGTATAGGTAACCCATCGCCATATGGAACAGCAATGGAACAGCTACAAAAATAACTTAGTGGCTCACAATCTATAGGATTAATTCAAAGGTACCGGGAGTCTTGCAGGGAAGCCTGCAGAGTGATATGAATGTACAGGGATTCCTGTGCCCACCTCCTTGCTGGGTGTCAGGGTGTAACCCAGCCGGCAGCTAAGGACCACCCAGCCGCTCGCTCCCTCCCTCCACAGCGAGATGGGGAGAGACTCGGAAGGGCAAAAGTGAGAAAACTCCAGGGTTGAGATAAAGACAGTTTCACAGGGAAAGCAAAGGCCGTGCACACAAGCAAAGCCAGACCAGGAATTCCTTCCCCACTCCCCGTGGCAGGAGGTGCTCAGCCATCCCCAGGGCAGCAGGGC
>JAVJGI010000063.1:69968959-69995344 GCA_035590275.1 Ibycter americanus
CCCCGCTCAGCAGGCACTGCAGCACCCCGGGCTGCCAGCGCTGCCACCAGCACCAATCCTAAACACAGCCCGTACTGCTACTGCCAAGGAAATTAACTCTATCCCAGCCAAAACCAGCACACTAGGAAACCGTTTTAACAGAACAGAATACATATATTTGCATAAAATTAGCTTAGAATTACTTCCATTGCACTGTCTGTTAATTAAAAGAAAAATATGACCCAGCTCAAACTTCATTACCCTCCAATTCCACATTTACTAGTAATGCACTTTCTCATGTGTCCACCCTGCGTAATACCCAGCTATCATTAAGTTTCAGTTTTATAACAGCGCATCTTTTTCAGTAGCTTTATAAACGTTCTAAACAGCTTAGCACCCTCCTGTCTTTATTTAGGAAAAGTCAAAAGGGTTGTTCCCTGACGAGCCGATGCCAACCTTTGAACGTGTGACTTACTAGGGAGTTTCCAATGGCTTAGCGGAGTGACCAGGGAATGAGGACGTGACTCGGAAGGGGTGGAACTGGTATTTCCCACGAGAATATTTTCATGCCAGCATAGGTCTAAGCTTGCTTTACATGTAAATATGTCAAAATAGCTGTTAATCAGAGCATATTAATTTATCTTTAATTAAGGCTGACAAGTCTCACGCTTGAATAAACTGTAGTCCAGAAAGCATGCAAGTGAAAGAAGACATTTAAAACTTATATATATTCTCATAGAAACTGATGAGATTTCCATATGGTTGAAACTATTAATGCATTTACATTCTTTGCTAGACTAAGACTTCATTCATCCTACAGAATTATGTTGACCTAATTAGGCTATAGATCAAAAACTATATATCCCTTTTCTACAGTGACATTCTGTAAATTTTTGCTCCTGTGGGTATTCCTCTGCTACATTCACTGTCACTACTTACACACAGGTGGAAATACACCAACAGCTCAAACTGTGATCATGGAACAGCAGAAATGTTGTCACCTGAGTGAGTATACATATATGTGTATATATATATATATATATATATACACACACACACACAAAGCAGCCAGAGCATTTTTTTTGTGTGCATTAAATAAACCAGAGCATGCAAATAATATTTAATTACATAAACCATTAAGATTATGCAAATAAATTCTTTTCTGGAGTTATCTGTGAGCACTCTGTCTGAGATGTCTCAATACAAAAAGCCTCTGTAAGGACCACTGGTATTTCACAGACTCACCTCTGAGGAGAGATGAAGATGACAAAGAACCACAGAACCCTATCATAAATACGTTGATTTGGTGTATGCAACTAATTCACCATGTAAAAACTGATATACATCTACCATCTCAGAATGACTTACGCAGTGTAAAGTGTTCTCAGGAATTTTCTTGTTATATTTGTTAATAATTTTAACAAAACTTGTCTGGCAAAAATTCTTTGTTCTTGATGTTATTCAATGTCTAACCTTGCCAATGCTCTCAAATGCTGTTTATGTCAATGATGATTTCTAACTCAGTAATGGGTCTATGTTGTGGTATACATATATAAGTTTTTAGCTTACTTTTTAAAAGAAAAATATGTTCATGCTAGTGATTCTTAATAAATAAATCTGAAAAATACACTAAGGTTAGATATTGCAAAGTGACCTCTCACACTGCAGTTCTATTATTTTGATAATTTTCTAGATGATTTTGTGAGTACCTTGACAGTGAAAAATTCTATCCCCACTATCTGAATTTAACAATATAGCTATGAAAAAAAAAAAGAAAAAAAAAGAAGAAGTTTAAACTTCTGGCCTACATGATGTTAAAAAATGCGTATAGAATCTTACTGGGTTTATTTAATAGAAGAACTTTCATGTAAGGGATGTTCAGAGATACGATGCATATCGTACAGGATTGCTTACAGGCATTCCTGTCAGGATGGCAGTTCCAAGGAACCTGCTACTTGAAAGACATCAAAGTTTTTCTATTGCACAAAACTTTTTACGTGTTTGCCATATCTGACACACTTTCACTCAGCTGTCAAACCAACGCATAAACAGTGATTTATCGTCGTGTAAGGAAGAGTGGAAGCAACCGCAGTTCAAGGTAAGCCCCCTTTATTTGTTCAGAGCATTACCAGCTTTACTTTTCCAATCACTTTGTAGGCAGGACTATCTTTGAGCTCTCTTCCCTTATTCCGCTAAGGCTCTGTTTCCTCCACGTAATTTTACAGATGGCTGCATTCAGCTGTGACAGGACCGGATAAGGACCGCAAGTAAAGTTATCAGTTGGCAGAGTGTGAAAAATCACAAGTAAATCATGGCATACCTAAATGTACGTGTATTGGTCATTAATTCTGCAGTAGCTGGTGGACACAGGACTTAATATACAGAAACACTTGATACTGGAGATAAAAACGAAAAAATTTTAGGAGACTGTCACTTTTAAAAACACTCCTCCTAATGCTTCCACATATTCAACTTGGTGTCCACCAAGAGAGAGGTGTCAAACTCTGAAGTACCACCCAGGAGATCTGAATTTATGCTATTTATATTCTTATGCATTTACTTCCATCTTTGGAACAATGCTATCATCTCTCTTCTGAATCTACTTCACACACATACAGACTTTAACGCCAGAAGGAACGAGTATGACCACGCAGTTCTGCTGGCTGCATAACCGACTACACTGAATTTCAGAAATTTGTGACACAAATTACAAAAGTGATTTCTGGTTAACCTGTGCACTCCAAAGCCAAAGCGAACGGGAACTTTAACACCTCCATTTTGTTTGCTTGATAGTTACTTCTAAGACAAACATTGCCATGGCTTTCAAATATGGTAAATTCTCCTCGCAACAAAAGCTGGGGTTAATGACTGTATTAAGAAGAAAAAAATCAACATATTACTGACCTCGAAAATGTGAAATGCTAAATAAGACTTTAGAGGCTGAGGAATTATAAACAATAAACTGTAATGGCTTTAGCTTCTTAATAGTTTAATAATAGGTGGCTTCAGACTAATGCTGCTTAATTTACCATTTTTCACTTGGATTATATCAAGCACTTTCAGGTTATGTATTTTCCAACAGTCACTTTACAGCGGTGGCACATCATTTTGTACCCAAAGATTATGTGAAGCCTGTTAGATGTAGAATGAAAACAGCAGATAAAAGCCACTGTGGTCAAATACCTCTCTACTCTATGCACTTCTAAAGCTCATATCAGATTCAGCTTTTGCTTACAAGCTATCCCAGAGTCCATTTATCATAGGGTGGAAAATATTTATAAATGGAATTAAATCAAATATTCTCACAAACCCTAATTATTATGGGTGATTAATCTTCTATTCTAGACTCGATTAAGTGTCTTTACAGAATTCTTTCCACACACCCAGGTCTCTAATTTATTTCCCCCCTCCCCTTCATGTCCTAACAGTGCAGGGTCGTGCTGGGATACTCATTAGTTTTATGCTAGCAATTCTGCCAGGCAGCCTCAGAGGCATCAGCATCACCTCAGAAATCATTAACGTAGCTGGTGCTGCAATCTAAAACTGACAAGCATAGAATAATCATTTAGGGGCTGAAACATGTTCTTCCATAAATGAGCATTTTGGAGGAAAAAAAAAAAATAAAAAAATGCATGTGTTCCAGTCATCCTCTGGAGACAAAAAGAGACTGTAATAAATCAGATCTGAAGCCACTTCTGTACATATATATTTGCCGTGTCTCAGAAATAGCACCAAGTTTTTCAGGTCCATGATTTATTTTTTACTGACGAAGTCCAGAAACATTGAATCACATGTGACAGCGACGATGCTGGATCAGGTTCGTCATTTGACACTACATTGGCAGAGCCTGATTACATTATTTGCATACTTGTCATGATATGTTTCACTTAAGGTGTCTGCTGCCTCCCTTACCGGGACTATTTACGAGGCAATTTTTCAAAAGAACAACATGAAGAATTTGCATGGTCATATGTATGAAGATCTGTCTGGAAAAAATAGCACAGGTTTGAAGGACTTTGAATCATTAAGTACTGATCCTGATTGGATCAGTGGGTCGTTGGGGGAAGTTCATGAAAGTCAGGGAAGAGAACTTGGGATCAAAAAAGAGATGCCTGGCATGCTTGGGGACTTGGCCCCTCAGGCTCCCCATCCTCTGTCTGACTAAGAAATATATTATTGTTTTCCCTTGATCGCTCACTATAGGTGCACATACCCTTTTAAACACCTTTCTGTTTCTCACTTTTTCTCCTCCAACTCCATAACAATATTTTTCCCCCTTTCTCAGTTTGGCCAAGAGAGGTGAGAAGGCAGCTACGCATGGGTCCATGCTGTCTCTTGACTGAAACACCGCCACACATGTATCAGTGATAACATAAACCTAAAAAAGACTCTGAGGTAACGGAGAGGTAGTTTGCCCTCATTAACCATCGCATCCAGCACTGGATTCACTGGTAGCCTCTCTGCCTGTAATGGTCAGGCTTACTTTTTTGTCTCATTGGAAAAAGAGATGAGTAAAACAAGAGCTTCTGGCTTAACAATACCGATGGAAACCCCACCAAATTCCACTGACTACAGCAGACTATATACATATTTTAATGAAGAGTCCTGAAAACAATAAAAGAAATAAACTATTAAGTGCAAGAGCAGCAGTCAGGGTCTTCAGATTCGCATTCATCTTATCTGTGTCTCCACCATGGCCCAAGCTTCCATTTTAGCCGGTGATAGCTGAGTCAGTGAGTTCAGAGTGGTTCACATCATCATCTACCTCATCCTGAGCTAGATTTGTAGACTTGACATCTAGGAAGATGAATTGCAGTCCAAAATGTCACTGATGATACTGATTAGCTATTGATTGATCTTGGGAGAATCCTGGTGTTCTGTGCCACTTGAGATCCTCTAAAGTATCTATGACATGTTCTTGGGGTCGCTGGACAGGACAGTTGTGGGACCTTGGGAGAGCTAGACCCCTTTAAGGTGGCAAATGGAGGTTAACTGGGATACCCAAGGTCATCTCAAATGCCAATGGATACCCATGTGAGGGGAAAAAAAATATCCTATCAACTAATATTAGGCAACCTTACTTAGAGCCCATGACCGTACAGGTAGAGCTCTCCTAGGTCATTACGTTTTCTCTCTGCCTCAGTTGTCACCTGCCAAGTAGATTTAAAGCAATACCTTAGGAAGCGATAGAAACACTAAAAATTATCAGGCAGACAGGTAGTGGGGTCAGGGGATATACGATGATAGCGAAAGCAAATGTACAATCTAAACAAAATTGTAAGTGATGAGCTGAGTAATACATCACATGTAGGACTGACGGCAGATTCAAAACCAGCTGTTTCATTTGTCTGAACTCTCGGTTTCATTTCCTAAAAAATACAGTAAGTTTTCTCTTCTCTTTTCAAGGCTCAGATTGTCTCTCATTGCTTTTAACGACATTACTTGCAGAGTAAAACACCTCAAAGCAGTAAATGTGGCAGAACCCTGGCTGGTAAGAAAAGAAGCTCATTGTTGAAAGTTGCTCTTTTGCTCAGGGTGGAGCTCAAAGCTTTCTGTAAAACGTGACAATCCTATTCATAATCCCAAGTTCCTGAAAAAAAAAAATCCCCTACTGCTCAGTTCCCACGAGAGACACACGTGTCACTGCTGAATCATAAGCTGATAATACCAAGGCTGAGGGAAACTTTAAAAGCACATCATCGTACGTTTTGTGAGGCTCTTTTGTAACCCTCTGGAAATGCCATCAGGAAAGTGTTCTGTTTGGCTGCAGTTTGAAAATATGGTCATTTTATCTAAGATACACAAGGAAAGAGCTGGGTAAATTCTGTCAAGATGGATAAAAGGACAGCACTTACAAAACGAGGGGGGAAAGAGACTTTGTGACAAATTGATTTTCATCTCTAATTACGGCTGTTTAGAAATTATATCTCTCACAGAGGACTCAAACACATCTGCTAATGCAGGTAGCTATTGCCTTCTCCTGGTGACTATTTACTTTCATTTGCGCTTTCATTAGATGTCTTTGATACAAAGCTGGCGCACACAAAAGTTTACAAATGCGATGCCGTCAATGATGTTTTAAGACCTGTATTGTGGCACGCTCTTTCACAGCACGGGTGTTATAACTGTGCTACAGAGCGTCCTCCGAGAGGCCTTTCGAACAAACAAAGCTATGTGCTTGCTGGAAAAATATAGCATCTTATTAGACTAAGTTAAAATTCTAAGAAATAAAGTATTCCAGGTAGTAAATTCCTGCAGCGTGCCGCGAAAAGAAAGGGATGAAGTTTCAAGTAACGTGGGCTTTACCTCCCTGTCTCTGAAGCATTTTGCTGAGCGAATTACGCCGAACCATCTGCACAGCCTTCGCCTCACCCAGCAAAGCGGAGAGGCATTTGGAAAATGGTGCCAAAGAGAGGATTCTCATTTGCTTTTATATGCCACGGTGGATTTGAGAGTGTATCCACAAACACACCCACATTTTTATTTTGTCTGTCAAACTCCTGTATCAGCACTATTAATGGAAAGAAGATTTAGTATAGTAAAATGCAAAGTAAATGAACTTTGGCAGAGAATTCCTGCAGTACTCCTACCATTAAAGTAACAATTTGCTTATGAGCTGGAGTAGCGGTTTACTGAAAAAAAACCATAATATTTAGATGGGGGACTTTAATCTGCTATGTCATATTCCACTTCAAGTGTAAGTATAACTAAATTGTGACTTCAGCTGCACTTGACTGAATTAGAAGCAGCATCCAGACAGTGATTTTGAAAATAACAGCTATGCTCTTTATGAAGCAGCAGTACAATATAAGGAGAAAAATCTATCCAAACCGTATATAACGTATAACAACCCTGCAACAATTAGCAGTAGCTACGAGGAATGCTAAGGTGCAATTTGCTGTTCCTAAGTAGGACACACAGCATGTTTCACTTGAATTAACAAGTAGGAGCAGCCTAAAATGGTTTCAGCTGCGTGAATGAGCTTTTCAGTGGCTGTAATATGGCTGCCACTTGATTAAGAGTAAGGAGGCAAATGAAGCTTTCTTGAATCTACAGAGGTGGAGTGGAAAAAAAAAAATCATTAACCTTTTTCCCCACTTCTAGCTGAGTCAGACTGGCGATCCTGAAAACAGGGTATCTGGGGCACTTTGACACTTTAATTGAAGTTTACTTCAGATTTTCAGTGGACCAGGGGTTATTTGATTTAAATTGCTCCGTCTGGCAGTACTTTTTTTCCCAAAAATGAGGTAACGCTTCTCTCAGGATTACAAGGATAATTGTACCATTCTCCTTCCTCTGGTCCTTATCCAAAAATGCTTCAACCTGTCCTGGGGAACAATGACATGACTTTCTGGCTTTTAGCATAGGCTCTTGGCCACGGTACTTTGTATATTGTTATTGCTTACCAACAAAAGCAATTTTATTTGGCAGTTCTTCCCTCAAGTAGTCTGACCAGAGGTGGATTAATTACCAAGACAACTTTCTTAAATCAAAATATTGTTTCATTTTAAATGAGACAACACAGAATTTAGTTAGTTTTGTTTGAAACCCCCAAATACTCCACAGATAACTACAGTCGCTACAATCTACCATCCTTTAGACATAGACCAGGCAGGTCTGGCAGTTTCTGATATCAGAAAAATCGGGTTTATCCACCTGATCAGATGTCAGTGAAGTATCCTCTTTTCTAAGTGCTATAGCTCTTTAGCTCTGCTGGTTCACTGCTCCTCAGTTCTGAATGGGGTAAGAAGCTTTCTGGGTGGCTGAAGGCAAGCAGCAAAGCCTTCACGGTAATAACTCATCCATCATCTCCTTCCAGTCCCAAACCATTCACAAAGTAATGGCTTGACTCCACGTTCTGCTTTACCCCCTATTAAATTTAACCAATATATTCATATGACAGATATCTCAATGCCTGGGTTATGTATTGTGCTTATAAATTACTATGGGACAGACATACTAATTCTGAGAAAGATTAATGAAACTGAATTGTTTTGACATAAGATCATGCAGTGAACATGCAGCTGTTCATATAGTATATTCCACCCTTCCTATCTTACAACTTACTCTATGAGCACCATATTCTCTCGGTATTTTATAATTACTATTGACTTTTGGAGAGATGTGTAGTCAGGAATTTTGCAACAAAATGCTTTTTTTTTTTTCTCTCAGAAAGTGGTGATGCATCAAAGATTTATTCCTATCTCCTTTTTTCTCAAATCTATCAGTTTCTGAAAAACATCGGTCTAGAACACAATTCCAGATGAAAAGTAAAGAGACAATCTCCTCTTACCCTTGGACTGGCATCCAAATAGACGTCTATCCCAGGGGTTAGAATACGGGCATTAAACATAAGAACTAGATGCCCAAGCCCTGGGAGAAGAAATTGCTGATATCACCCCGGCTGAGTGCCCTAACCATTGCTCTAAAGCAGTGTTCTGGTCTTTCTCCAGAAGAAAATGAACCAAAAATTTTCAGTTTTGTAACCAAGTGGCACAAGAATTCTGTTTACAGCTCAGTTCATTTCTATGTGAAATAGTAAAATTTATAGTAAATTAGTAAATAAATAATAAAAATAGGAATAGTAAAAACCTTTAGAGCATTGTATTTTGTGAGGCTGGCTGACTGAGGGTTAGTTTCTTATCCTAAGACAAAAGGGATTTCAACAGTGCATTTGCTAGGTAAAATAAACTCCAAAACCTCATGGTCTGAGGCAGTAAAATAATCAAGGAGACTTTCAACTCAGTCACAAATTCAGGCAGGTAGCAGAACTCCAAATCTCTCATTACGGCACATGTTGGCCTTTTTTAAAAAGAAACCAAGTGCTAATTTTGGAACTGAAGAGAATCCAATTTTTGAGTCTCCTTGTAATATAAAAGCACAATTTCACAGTAAGATTTAGTTCCTTTCTAATCTCTCACACATACGTTCACATTAAATTTCACTTAACACTTCCCCTTCCATCTCACTAAAGAAATGTAGGAACTTTACTGTGAGTTTACATTAGAAAACATTAATATGTTTGTGAATATCTCACTGAGAAGTGAGCACAAATCTGGAGATTTTATTGGAATCTGCCTGAGGAGCACTCCCAGCACCCAGACAGACCGTGGGGAGAGTTTAGGTATGGAGCCAAAATGAAGAAAAATCCCCTAATGGAAAAGTCACCTGTCAGGAGAACTCTGCCAAGGAATGTCCAGAGTATGAGGCTTGATGATGTTGTTGTCCACAAGCTATAAATATGAACAGTATCTCTGAGCCAGAGATGAGAAAACCAGCAAGGATACAGAATCAGCAGTTGGACAAGGAAATGTAAACACACTTAAATCCATTAAAAAAAAAAAAAAAAAACAAAACAAAACACCCCAAAACTGTTTAAAAGTGAAAAGACTGGTGTCCCCTTGAGACCCAGAGACAAGCTTTCCCTGAGCAGCACAAGCGGGCTTGCAGGCAGAGCCAACTGGCTTGACAAAGGCTCTCTTCATCCCCGTGTAGGCTGCTGCACGGAAAAGCCTGCCCAGGCGGCAAAGGAACGAGCCTCAGAGTCCACTTTCAACGTCTCGTGGATCGCAGCCCTCTTCAGCTAAATCTGGACCTATCATAAAGCCAACGGGAACCTTGCCAGGAACGTCAGGCTGGGATTCTACCCCTCATCAGTAACAGGAAAATATTGCTATAAGTATTCGGGTTTGTTATGTCATCAAAAATGTGCTATGCAAGCAGGGAAAGACTGAAAAATATTTTATGGGTTACCACCGACTGTACAAGAGTATGTGTTCGAGGAAGGCAGTAGGAGAAAGTGATACTAATTCATTTACAGAATATAGCTTCTCAGCTGAAATAGCCCCATCATTAAGACTGTAGTACTGACTAACATTGTAAACCAGATACACGTATTTAGAAGAGGAAGGTACTTGTGGTCCATGAGAGGGCAATGAGCACAAGAAGTATCTGTGTAAAATCTGTATCCACAATAGAGTACAGAGATTTGGAGAAGGTCTGGTGCAATAGATGCTCATGTATAAATAAAGACCATATATGTGTCAGAGCAATCCGCGTGATGAATAGTACTGCGCCTTTCTGAGAATCTCATGCAGATTCTGATAACTAACCTCCCCCTTCCTCACCCCCTTTCACATTCCAAATCTCTGTGCAGCATCAAGCAGATTTTCACTGAAAAATCGACTTGCCATAGGAATATTTCCTTCTTCCCTGCCAGGAATCTGTAGAAGAATCCAGTCACCTCTGGGCGAGAGTTTGGGATTTCCTTGCAATGAGAGTGTTCAGCTACCCATGGGATTCACACGGTTTGTCAATAATAAATTATTACCCTTTTAAAGAGTAATCTCTTTCACGTAGACTATCTCAGGACTTTTACAAAGCTCTTTTAAATGTACTGGTTGCTGTTTCCTTGATGTGTAAGAATAATCACATTAACTAAAGCAGGTGCCTCATCTACGGTATGTAGTCTCCATCCATCTGTCTTATCTCCCACTTAAAACCACGCCTGACAATCTCCAAACCCATCCACGTATGAACCCTACTGGGTTTGCCACGCAGCATTCACAGGCTCAGCAGCAACCCACGGAACTCATCCTTTTGCACATTCCTGCTTTTTTTAAATTATAATTTATTTTTGATGCTCACCTAAATGTTCTCAGTGAAAGCCCTTCTCTTGTAACGGTGTGAGAACAGGGTAGGTGACCATAACTATTTCTGTGAAGAAATCTCACGTACAGTTTTGCATGAGAAACCTGTGCCTGGACAAAAGAGCTTGTTCTTGGTAGAACAAGGATTTCCATTCCATGACGGAGCTTTGGGAGTCCAGTACACAAACCCGCAGGACTTGTACTCACCACAGGAGAGGGAGTAAGGGGGGACAGTGGGGAAGGGGACGAAAAGGCTCATCCTGGCCTGGGGCCAAATCCATCCCACAGTAAGACGGAGGGTGGGAGTTCAGGATTAGTACCAGATGGGAAGGGGATTTGGATGAGACAAAAAAACCCTCCCCTCGCTCCGTCAGTTTGACTTTGTGTGCCCTGTGCATGGCTAGAGTAGCAGAAAGGGGTTTAACTTGGACTGAGGAGCTGATCGCTAGGATCTCAAAAATGAATAGCATATTCAAACAAAGAAAAAAAAAAATTCCTTAGCTGTTTGCCTGCACTCACAAAGCCTCACTGTTTTTTGTCTTTTCCCAAAAAGATCACGCCTGTTTTTACTTAAATAACTAGGACCACTGATGAAAACCAGAAAGAATAATATACAGCATGAAAATAAAAGTCCTAGTCCACTGATTTACATGAAAAGAATAATCTAAAAAAGACATGATCAATAAGTCAATGAGGAGTCCATAGTGAAGAGAGGAATAGAAATATTTTGGAAAGGCTGAATATGAGGAACAAATTTTGATAACCAGTATCAGATATGTCTGATGCAGATGTAGCTAATTATTTAATGACAAGTTAATGGGATTTACAATATATACTGTAAATCTGTATACCATTGAACAGGCAAACTGCCACAGATCCCATCTCAGATTAAGTGAGGATAAAGCATTTACATGCCTCTGATGCTGTTTACAATTTCACAGGGGGGGAAAGAAGAAAAAAAAACACCAAAAAAGGAAAGAAAAAGGAAACTCTCTCTGATTTGGAGTTTTCAAACAGTGGCAAAGTTAGTAGAAACATACTTTCCCTACAAGAAAAGGTACAAGTAGAGCTGTGAGCTTTGGACTCTTGTTTTTACCATGAGCTTCCAATTCTTCTATTGCTTTTTGCTTTCATCTGGTTTTTATTTAAAAATCCCATCTGGGCAGATCCAGAAAGCATTGTTAAACATATTAAATGTTACAACCATTTAAATAATATGAACATAATTTTCTGGGTTTACTTTGCTAAAATGATGTTTAAAGAAGATCTTTACTTAGTATACTGTGAGGTCTCCCTATTATACCTGCTAAAGTTAATAACCTTGTTGAGTCTAGATGAAAAACAGAACACTAACAAAAATGGCCAAGAAATGAGAAGGAGTAAGTGAACCACTAGAGGTTTCTATACTTAAGTACTAATATCCTCTAAAGTGTTCATATTTAAAGGAATGAGGCAAAACTTTAGATGCTTCAGTCATTCAAAGTACCAACCAAGCCTTATTTTGCAAATATACAAAATATTCCTAGAAGGAAACTTGTTTACCTCTTTAAACAGGAAGACTATGTATGCCATTTTTTTTTGGTTAGGGTCATTCACCAAGCAGACTAGCAAAAATATATAAACATAAGACCAAGCGAATCTCGCAACCTGTAATTAGCTGCAAATCAGTCATGCACAGTCCGTTCGGTGAGAAACAGCATCTGTGGGGACAGGGGTTACGAGTGACTTGGCTGCTAAGAACTTCAGTGAAGTCCTGGTAATTGTAGTTCAATGGTGCCCACCAAAATGACATACCCATTCCCAAACGCTGCTTAGGATACTGTTTTCCATAGTAATTGTAGTTTAAAAAAAAAAAAAAAACACATCAAAAATGTTTGAAGAGAAGAAAAGAAAAGCAAAAGAAACTATGGTCATGGGAAGTGCCAGACAACGAATCAACAGCACTTTGGGGGAGTTCTGGTTCCCCTTTCCTGGCCATAATTTAGCTACACCATCACGGTGGGAATTTTATTCAACCGTTTGAATGTTACAGCTGCTTGAAAAGTGCCAATTAATTAACATATTAGGTATGATAAAATGTTTACAAGCTGGTCGTGAACAATATTTCTAATTTGCTATTTGTATTCTGGTACATGAAATCACGTTTTGGTGTTGGGGTTTTTTGACGCTTTTACAGGGTGACCAAAGCCATAATGAGTACTTGAAGAACAAATGAGGCCTTTGATTCTCCTGGGGAGAGAATTTAGCAGATGATAAATAAGGCTATGCAATTTAGAGCATTTAAAATCTTTTCCTATCATCTCTGAACCAGCCGGAGAATTATGTTTATTTGTCTCCACACATGGACCTTAGATTTAAAAATAACCATATTCCTTCCTGAGTGAGGCAGAGAGCAGGATAAAAGCCAGATGTACCGGCTGTCTGAGAGACTTCACATTCCTTATTTTTCTTGACACATTCACACCAAGCAATGAAAGTGTGCGGTCCTAGTTGTGAAAGCTGCGGTTAGAGCCTGGTTCTGGCCAGGGAGGTGGAGAGAATTTCTGTTTCCGTATCCCCCACGCAGCAGAGCAGCATGCTGTTTCACATCCCTGGCAAGTACATGCAACGAGCTGATTTTTCTCTTTTATGTAGAGCTCTCAACAACTGCTCATCACAGAATCCCTTGTACACGGAAAGTGCTGGTGACAAAGCAAGTGACTGGGCTGGGGGGTCACCGGACTTTGCTTATTCATCAAATTAAGGGAATTTCACAGAGATAAGTCACTTTTGATTAAGCTCTCAAAATTTTTCTGATTATTTGCCAACTCACCTTGGTTGGGACTGCTTGCTGGCAACTGGTCTACCAGGCTTACACCTCTCCAGAAGCCACAGCTCCTTCAGAGCTCAGCAGTGGCCCATTCACTTGCAGAGGGAATCCAAAATGTTCATTTTTCCAGCCAGATGAGTCTGAAACTGAAAGTAAAAATAAAACAAAACGTTGCTGATAAAGAAATGATTTTTTAATGTTCCACTTTATTCCCAGTCCCATGCCTATTAACTTTTTATCTGCCCACCTTATTAATTCAGCACATTGTTCTCTATTTCCTTCTACTAAATTATTGCACCAAGGGGAAAGAAAACATGATCTTTCATAGAGCAGTCTCAAGACTTTTCATGGAAATGAGAATTTTTAAGTGCAAGTCTCCAAATTAGGAATATTATTTAGCTCTTAAAGGGGCCGATAATTCAGGGACACAACTCCTACCACAGTCACCTGAGGTTTAAAGACTTTCAAGAGATCTGAAAGCCAGAGATTCAGGTGTTTCCACTTGGTGGAATTATCCACTTGGGAAGGCCATGGATATAAAGAGCAACAGTAGGTATGTGCTTTCATTGCTGGCTTGGTGAGCACAATCAGGTTCTCTCCAATTTCAGTCAAAGGTGTGTCACAGTGAAGGAATTAAATCAAGGTTCTAGGGCTGAAAATACAAAGCAGCAGCATCACTGAAGAGCACAGTTCTGTAGGATAATGGGGATGCTTGGAAGCAGAGACTTGTGCTCTTCTCCAAGCTCAGGACATCAACATATTTTGCCACATACATGTTTTCTTTGAAAATACATCAACAATCCTCACCACAGAGAACAGAATCCAGATTATTCCTCTCCTTGGTGTGTGCCCTAAACACAAAACATTCTTGTTTTATTCTCTATTTCTGATATCCAGTTTTCAGGGTTGGGGCAGGAGGAATATGCGGTTGTAGCTTCAAAAGAGCAACTGTGAACGTCTTCATGCCAAAGTAAGATAACTAATCACTGTGGTGGTGGTGGTGTTATTCTTTTAAAATACTGTTATGGAAGCTGGGGAAATGTGGCTTTCAGTCTTCTAAGTCTTGATGGGACAACTGAACCCTACTACCCCAGAGCCCATGCAAATTTCTGGGATCTGTCTTCAGATACTATCATGTTGTGTTCAGGTACTGTCTAATTCAGTACATCATGAGTTTTCATTGGAATGTATGTGCTTCACTGAAATGCAAATAAATATTTTAATTATTATGCTTATTATTATTAACATTATCATTATTGTCCCGGTTACTATTGCTATTATGAATTATTGTTATTATTTTTACCACATTCTTTCCTGCTTTGAAATCACAGAAAATTAAACTGTATTTTAAAACTGCTTGGAGCTGTTCTATTTGTAAATCTCAAACAGGTTTATCTTTAGGCAGTGTTTGTCAAAGTTAGACAGAGACACGTAAATTACTGAAAGATAAGTCAGCAGAATGGAGGCCGTGACAGTTTCAAAATTGAAATGATCAAATCTTTTTCATCCGATCTCATATTTGATTTTACAGTCCAAAATTATCAGCAATCTCTTGTATAAATTCACACTTTTTAGTCCAAACTTTAATATATGCTCTCTCAGAGATATTTGTATTACACTTCTTCAAATAATTGACACAATACACAGAGCATATGAGATGGAAATAAAACATACAGAAATGAATGCAGTGACAAATGTACTGCATCACACCAAAACGTTTGCTATACTGAAGAATCTAAACCGATAAATTACACTAGCAGTCTGGATTACAATCATAGCAAAATGCTGAAATGGACCGTAACATGTCAAGCAACATAATTTGCCATTGGGGCTGTATTTCAGTGGTCTCCATAAGCAAAATCATGACTCCTCTGAATTCAAGGGGGAAGCTGCCCACAGAGCTATGACATCGCGTAGCAGCAGCAGGTCTGGGTCCCAGAGCTGTGGGAGCCTTTGAGCTGATCTATTCATCGCCTCCGTTTTGTTCACGTGGTTCTTCCTATAGGGACTAGAAGGGCCTTTGAGGAAGAAATCCTTAAGCCAACAGGGCTGGGAAAAGAAATTCTCACTTAGATATAGGGCGGTAATCCCAGTACTGGTGAAAGTAAGTTATCCTACATGATGTGAAATCATTCAACAGACACGATCTTACAAAGCAGCGTATAGTAGCTACCATCACAAGCAAACAAATAAGCCTATAAAGGGATTCTGGGATGCAGAAAAAAGTATTTTTTCATGAAGTTTTCCAATTTTGGGTTAGAAGTCTGTGTGTTCCTGTGCAGAGTTTAGAGTAGAATGCATATACCGGATTCCTTTCCTAGCTCTCCAACCATAAAAATTGTTCTTCCTTCCCAAGAGAAACACTACATGTTGTTGAAATGCTTTAATCTGCTCTTAAAACCAGATCTGATTTTAAAAGGGAGCAACTACAATGAGAGTAGGGGCTAATATCACTTAATCCCAGATTGGCATTGTTTTATGCGTAGATCATCAGTGCGTTAAACCCTCCCTTGAATTATAAAGCTCATTATTTAATATGCAGAGCATGAAGATGTTAAATTTTATAGATTTCTCCAAAGATAGAAAGAATCTTGCACATTGTAAACGTATAAGGGGGATCTTAGAATTCATTTTGTCCCACCTTAGAAGGTATTTTAGCTCACCCAATTTAATCCCATACTATGCCACCTGCATTGCATTTGCAGTCACTTTGAAATACTCATCTTTATACTGGTTGCCACTTGTGTAGTAGCTCACAACTTAGTACTGTTATTTGTTTGAAAGGTACACTGAAACCCAGACACTGGCCAAGCCTAGCTTCTTGTCACTGGTTTGCTCCCAGTTGGTTCTGTGACAGCCAAAATGAAAAAAGTTTCAGTTCTACAGCAGGAAAAAAATTCTCAATTACATTCAGATTTCAACAGTTCTGGGTTTTCCTCTTTCTCCTGAGGGTAAAATCCATGCAGATATATATTTTGTGAGTTTTAGATACAACTCCTCCACACATATTTATATCAAATTGCCCAAGCAAAGGCTGCCGTGATCCTCTTGTTCCAATTATTTCCATTAAAAAATTTACCATGTGCTTTACCACATTGGACTTTTCATCTCCTCATTAAAAATATTGTCAAGAATGAAGAAAAATTAAATTTGAGAAAAGAAAATCTTAATAAGATCTCCAGCTACAGGAATTCTGAGCACACTTTTATATAGTACAATCTTTAGCAGGCAGTAGAGTAGGATCATTTTGTTTCCTCAGACTCAGCACTTATTTTTAAGTGCGGTCTCTGCTGCCTTTAAGATAGGGTAGCAAAGTCTATGAGTATTTCCTCCTGTTGAGCTTTGCAAGCTGTTGGCATTCTCCTGCAGTGAATTGCGGTCTGTTATCGGACACCGCTTTGGTAAACCTTAAGACACAAAAAAACCCTCCATAGTGCTCCTGTGGTTTTGGATGGAAGTTGTTCTGGACATGCAATTACTTCAAATAACTGTTTTCTGCTACTAAGAAGCATTCCTTATCTCTTTCAGCATGGCTGGCTATATTGCACTATGGCACTCGAGGGCTATTTGAGCCATTGCAAAGATACATGCTCTTACGGTTAGACCAGCTCCTCATCAGCCACTCAATCTCTTTATTAAATCTTGGTTACCAGCAACAGGTTCTTACTAGAACTGTTATTTCACTCTTTCTGAAGTATTTTCTGGGCAGATCTGCAAACGATGCAGCTCGGCAGCATAGAAGAATTTATTACCCTAAATTCCCACAGCAAGTACCCTTGCTCACTCAAGAGCAGACACTTGATCATGGGTCTGCAGCAGCAGCTGTTCTATAATTAATCTTAGGTTCAGCTGATCCCTAATTAATAATTAAGGTTGTGTTCAGGAGTTTACTTAAAGCAGGGACTCAACCGTTTAGTTTTGTACAAGCAATGCAATCTATCTTTCTTACATTTTGCAGGTTTAATCTGTGAATAAATATAAAATTATGTACTTTCAACTAAACGTGTTGCTTAACTCAGGAGTTAGGAATGATCAAACCCACAGGTTTTAAAAGAACATCTTTCTACATATCACTCCAGACCCCTCTTAATAATTAATGGTCAGTTTGTTATCATTTAAACTTACAAAACAGTTACTATTCATTAAAACCTCATACAAAAAGTCCACTTTCTCCTTTAAAGAACTATGCTTATACAGTTAACAATTTATTTCTGAATATTGCAGTTTGGTTTTGCCGTTCTTATATGTTTCCTTAATTCATACTGGTGACAGTTTACAGTGGGTCTCGATATGCTTGTTACTGTCAAATGGATTGATACTCTTCATAATCATGTGTCTCCACCAAAGCCCAGGTGGACGAGAGGAAGAAAGACTCCAGTAAAGGTGGCTGTTAGGAACTGGAGTGTTTGATTAATGTACGAGGGGTTTTTTGTTCCGAATTCTAATAAAGTTCTAGATTCATTACATTTTTTTCGTGGAGAAAGAAATATAGCAGTATTTTCAAGAATGAATAGGAAACAAAATGAAAGCAATAAACCTTGTCGCTGTTCGGATACCTGTGTGTAACTGAGGAAAGGCAAAATCCCCATATTTCAAGGTCACATTGTTTTGACCTGTAAGAATAGTCCTTTATCAATCACCCAAGGACTTCCTTGCATATATTTATCTAACCACCAACATCTGCTGGAACAAATGAATCTGTGCATCTCATCCTATCTTGAAACAGATGAGAGGGGAGGAAATCTGATCCTTTTTATGTAAACTATATGCGACCTCTGGACTGTTGGTAAGGTGCCAACGCATCCTTCAGCTGAGCAAATATTGGAGACTTGATCTAAACCTATAATTTTTTAGGTTGTTGCATGCTAATAATGTATTTATTTGTGTCATTCAATTCACTCGGCTTCCTGAAATCAATAAAATAATCCTCGTTGGAGAGGTCTGGATAGGGTATATAATTCCTTCTGGCTCATAAAGGGAGATGTTGTCATTAACCACTCATTCCTAGCAGGGTTTGTGGAGTCTGTGGTATTCTTCCTTTGGTCAATGGTACAATCAGTCCCCTAGAGCAACATACTTTTCATTTACACAAATAGGAGCGTTCTTTAAAGAGCATCTACAGAGAACTTTTCTGGTGAAAGGCTGCTTTCTCACCCAATTTTGCCGTCAAGAATGATCTGAAGAGATGTATACCGCATGAACTTGCTTTTATATAAAGCAGAGCACATGTACACAGCAGTGAAAAATAGATACACTTAAAGCATTTGTAAGGCAAATGGCTAGATATTTATGATTTTATGCTATTATATGTGTATACATTTAAAAGCTTTTAAAAATATATATCAAAACATTTTTCAAATAAAGACTCCCCAATGTGCCAAAAAGTAAAGATGTCCATCTGTACATTTTCTAAATTTTGTACTAAATCATTCTGAGCTTGTTGTGTGAAAGCACCACTAGCCATGGATCCCATGTGATACCTAATTATAGTGTTGATGTGGGCTGAGAAGTGTCCTGGCATGATGCAGATAAAATGGCTTTCTCGCAATTCTTCCTGAAGTACTTGCTTCATCTCTCACTCTGGTTACTTTATACCATCTGCTTTGAGTTCTCTCCAATCTTACTTGATAGAGGATAAGGATACAGCCAATTTAGAAAGCAGGAAAGTGTCAAACCCCAAACCTTTTCTGTTTAATAAAACAACAACAACAAAAAAAACCAACCAAAACCCCCACCCCAAAATCCAGAACAATCACATTACGTAGAGCAGCTAGCTTAGAAGTGCATGGGTACGTATGTGTGGCTGTGTCCATGCACATGGGTTTTATTTTGTTTTTGATAAGATAATGATACTTGCCAAAGTTCTTTTTTGTATCCATAAACACTTCCAAAATGTTTGGAAGGTCTCCACTGAGAGGTTGCTGCCTGTGCCTTCAATTCCATTTGCTTTTATTCCCCTTTCCGCTGCATCTATAGTGGAAACTTTATATTAGTTTGAATGCAGGTATATACTATAAGGTTTTTGCATACTATATACAAGTTATAGGGTAAGTGAGAAGGAAATTACCTGTCCTTTGAATTCTTTGGCAGTTACTGCATCAATATGAATAAGTGGCATTAAGTGTGATCATTCAAAACCTTGAAAAAATCTGGTCATAATATTGTATATTGTAGAGAATAACGGATGTTGTTTTCTAGCATTTAACTTAAAATTACTGGAAATTCCATATGTTGGGGTTTCTCTCTTAAGTCTTTAGTAAAATTATTGCATTTATCTCAACTAATATGAATTGTATTATTCACATCATGGTAATGTGCTAGTGGCTAGAATAAAAAAATTGAAGATACACAGGCAGTTCTCAACAGTAGATGGAGCGAAAAAGACCAGAAAAAATCTAGAGCTAGTAAATATAGTGTTAATATTAAAAAGATTTTTCCGTACTCTATATGGCAGTTATTTAATCTGTTCTCTCCCTGTAACTTTCTGAGACGACGTTTTACAGGCCATAAAACTCCAAATTCTAATTTTGAAATGTAATATGACTGCGGTGTTCAAACATGCTCCTGATGCAGGACAGGAATGGCGATAAGGATAACTCGGTAGTTCAGAAATGAATGAAGCAGCATCTCTCCATCAGTCTCTGTCAGTTCTGTGATGCTGGTTGAAGCTGTAAGATTCAGAAATACTCTTGTTTCAGACAGATACTGATCTGTCATGTGACAAATTGAGGATGAAGATGTCAAATGTCACTGATAAACTAGTATTACCAAATAATGTGACATTTGTCATAAGTGACTATCGCCACCGTATGCAGCTAAGCAGGTACATAGGCTGTGCTTACTTGAACTTGGGGGTATTTTTTCACCCCCAGTTCTTTAGGTATTTGAATCCAAGAGCCATGTTGGATTCACATATTGCAATCTAATTATCTCAGACATGCCATAGGGCAGAAGTTGAATGTAGCTATCAGGGAAGCATCGTGCCACCCAGCAGCTGCTGCGTTAGGACTGCCTGCGCTCAGGTAGGAAATGCAATGGATTCAAGCTAGCTCACCCTCACAATATTATTCTCAATAGGAACAAAATTTTTTTAATTGTCATCAATAAGGTAAATTTAATATATATTTTGGGCTATAAAATTTAGAGAAGGTATGGGTTGCTTAAAACTCAAGTTTGCCTTTTACCCAGCTAAATACAACTGTATTTGTACATTATAAAACATATTAATACTTGTGCCTTAGCTTATTTAAAAAACATTGTTTCCTGAGATAATACGAGTGCTGAATACTGAATTCTGTCAGATACTTTAGCTTTTCTAAGTAAATGAAAGGTCACAGAAATTTACTGCATTATATAAATGGAATGATCTCTCCATATGCACCTTCTCTGCTGCGAAATGAAGAATAGTGTTACATTATATGAATTTTCTCCATTGTAATCTTACTTCCCTTACTCTGAAAATCATTGCCAATAGCAAGGAAAGATAGTCAGCGGCTTGGATAATATCCTGTTTTTATAAAAAAGTGTAGCAGATCATTATTTTGCATATGTGTGAGTTATTGACATAAACACATAATTTTTAATGTTGATGTTTAAACATCAACAGCCTCACATATTTTTGCCAGTTGTATTAAATGGATGGATCTTGCTTTTTAAAACAGCTTGTATCTGTTTTTAAAGCAGATAAACAATAGCAGAGACAGTATTTATGTGCCATTGAAACACACACCAGGACTAGCTGGAAAATGTCTATAAAATAAATTTCCTTCAGAAGTACCATTACGATGATTTTCTGGGGGTTTACCAATAATATTTTTCATTATGAAGTATGAAATGAAATATTTGTCATGTAGAAGATCTGCTTCAGGGGAAAAAATAACAGTTACAAAGTTACGTTTAACTTATTTTGGATTTTTTAAGTCCTGACGTGCCACTTAGCAATGTTGTATACCATGTTATGTAGCAGAATACAGTTAGCCTAAACTTCCTATATGGTTTTCATATGGGGTTGGATTCACTTAAAGCATACAAATAACCACCTCAGCTGGCACAGATCAAACATGTTTGCTTTGTTAGAAATTGAATTGCTCTCTGCTCTTTTTCAGACTCCAGAAGGATTCCTTCTATGCCCATGCTTGTAACTTAGATGATGCATTTCACATTTAGATACAGCCAACATCTATATCGGGAGCAGAATCCCACGTACAAATTTTTGAAATCCCCTTTTCCTACAGTCATTTTTACACACATTAACCCGTGGCAGAATACACTGAGGGGACCCAACAAACCTCAGCCAGAGCACTCAAGCATGGTTAAAATCTCCTTTGCAAGCACACCCTGCTCAGGAGCCGGGGCTGTGCAGCAAGGAAATCCTACTGCTTCATCTAAATTGCCTGTAACAAATGATTAAACTCCTTGATTAATATAAGCAGGCTTTTTTACAGTGCGATTCCTTCCTGCTTTTATCTTCCCTGTCCTCGGCCAGATTTAGTTTTTAAGCAAAAGAGAAAGAATCTTTTCTCAGTGTTTGGTAGTTAATTTCAGCACAAGGGTACGTTCAGCACAGTTCTGCTCCACTCAGATTTATTCCCATTTCCCAGAGCATGGTACCACTGGGCTCAGGTGTCTGTAGCAACCTCCACATCTTCACGTTTATCACTCTGCAGCAAGCAGGGCATGGCCATGCTCAGTAATTCTGCTCTCTCCCATAAGCTGGGTATCATCCTGCTGCCAATTTTTTTGGAGCCGTTGCCTGTACAGGACGACAGCATCCATCGGAAGTCCTCAAGGTCGGTGTGGGTCGAGGACAGACTGGCCATTTTGTAAACAGCATGGCATAACAAATGAAAGTGTCCCATTTCAGCAAGTCGGCATGAAGTTTATTCCTGTCACTGGTGTCACCAAATCAAATCTGCTTGCAAAAGTCAAAGCTATCAAAGTCTCTCTTGTTTCCCCGCTTATAATTCAGGAATTACAGAGCCATCTACTGGTGCTTCTTATACCTATAGGTACGATACCAAGGCATTTGGGAACAATATACATGAGCCCCGAATCTATAAGAAGGACGTTCAACCAAATTTAACTGGTGCATTTTGCCTTTTTGAATGCAGCTTTAGGGAGAAAAATAAGGAGAAGTGAGCAACCACATTTCACCTGTGAAAATTCATAAAAATGCGCAAGCTGATAAAATAAGGATGTGTTAGAGTCATATTGATGAAATGCTGAAGTTTAAGTGGAGATTGAAAGGGAAAACTTAAAAAACCACCTTTCTGTGTTAGTGTTTGACTACTAATAACAGATGGTTTTATTAGGGTAAAAAGCTGTTCTCTTAAAATGTAGTAAAGATAGACGCCTTGTCAAGCAATTCTGCTTTTTCAGGTAGTCCTTACTGGAGAAAAAAAAACCACCCTAAGTTTGAGGGTCTTCAGTGGGAGATAAGCTCTCCTGTTAGGGACAAGCAAAGGTATGGCAACAAGGAATATCCCCATACATAAATTCCACCAATAACGACCTTCTTGTCCCTAGATAAGCATCATTGTAACTTCACTGTTGCATTTCCATGTCTCTTGCAAAGCTGTTCTCTGGCACACCTAATTGCAATCCCACATTCAGTTGACAGTGACGGATCTACTTAGATTTGTGAAGTTTAACTTCAGGGTGACTAGTTGGAAATATGTTGTTACGACCACCATGAGCAACTTCTAGCACAAGGCAACAGCGAAGCAGCTTGCCCCAGGCCACTTTCTCCTGCAGAGAGCCTCTGGCACATCGCTGCTTCTCCCAGGTGTGTCTGAACAGAGCACGCAGCTGGGGAAACAAGATGTATTTGCAAAGCCAACCCCTGGCTGTCCTTAGGATAAATCTACACTAGTATGTAAAACAAGCCGAGGACGGTTTCTCATTTGAGACCAAGTGGCACAAATTGGCTCACAGCCACAGTATGCTTTCCAAAGGAGAGTATTCAAATATACATTACACAGAGCTTGGCCCTGGGCCCTTTCTGAGCCCCATGTGGTACTGCTGAAGCCCTAAGGCATTGTAAAATATAAATATATATTTGGTCAGTTCAGAACATCTGAAATAATGTACAGGCTGTACAGCAACTCATCAGCAAAAGAAGCCTGAGTAAGTGATGCACACCCTGATCTGCATGGTGAGGGTGTGTGGAGGTGTTGGAGGGATCAAAGCTGGGTTATATAGTGCTGATTGACTGTCGGATAAGGGAATCAAACTGGTCTGTCCTTGTTCTTTCTGCTTATGGAGAATAAATACCCTTGGCATTTGCTATGGCCTGAATCATGCCTGAGAATCACCCACAAAACTACGAGCAAGGATGAACCAAACAGCGCCCAGGAGCTTGGTAGCTACCACTCAGTGCCGAGGATCAAGGATTGGTGTTTAGACCCATGCCATGCTTTTTTTTTTTTTTTTATTTTATTTTATTATTATGGGCAGACAGAATTGCTGTAGCAAAAGTAGAGCAGACATTGGTGAGCAAGGCACGAAATCAAATACAGAGTGGAGAGTGTGAGTAATTTGGCACAGGTTCAGAGAAAAATTGCTGTGAAAAGTGAGGGAAAGAAATTCAGAAAAACGTAGCTCTCAAATCCAAGGCAGGAAAGGAAGGGGGCTCAAGTGGATAAGAATGAGGAAGCAGAAGGAAAAGGACATAGAATAAGACAAGAACTGACAGAGGAAACAAAAAATTAAATTCAGGGCCTGACTGAACTCAGCATATGGAGAACCCTAGTCAAGCGTGTGCTCTCCAGGCATTTTCCCAGCTCCTGTGGTCTTTCATAATGATCCACTCTACTTCTTACTAGAACAGAGATATTTGTTTCATCTATCAGCAGACCTAAGAAGCCTTTTCCTACCTCCAGGACACAGACTATGATATTCTCAGAAGCAAATCGTGGCACATTAGCAATGCGGGAAGTAATGGCTTTGTCTTTTCTTTCTACAAAGTGCTCTTGCAGCAAAGCTCTCCATCATTCCAATGCAAGTAATCAATCTATATTTGGCAAAATATTTAAGTACGTGTTTAATATTAGACACAGACTTAAGGAGTTCCATATGTTAATGGATCTCAACTACGTGGTTGATTTAAAGCTGTACTTACGTATTTTTCCTTGAATGGGACCTTTAGGTGTGTACTTGACTAGCTATAACTTAGTCCCTGCATCTCTGAATCCAGAATCTATCACATTATATAATGAGAGACTCGTTCAAGAATCTGTCACAGCAGTACTTTGACTAATTCTGGAAGTTACAGCCTACATCATCCAGCTTCCACTCAAATCAGAGGGGGCCGTACGATCGCCTTTTCAGAGACCATCTGTATTCAGCCAAAGCTCTTTCAGCAACGCTGCGCTATCAGAACTTGCAAGCAAGAGCTAAGAGGAGGTGGGATTGCCCTGGAGAATAAACAGTCCCTTTTATATACCTTCCTTCAGCCAGCCTGCATTCTGCAATGTTGGGAGGCACATCTACAGAGATGTGAGGTTCCTCCCCACCCATCCATCAGTACCTTGTCCGCTGACTGTCCTTTCCCTGGGGGAATATGAAGATGAAGCTCTCTTCCACTTGGGCACAATGGGTTTCAGAGGGTTCAGCACTGATATCAGCTTACGTATATATTCCAAAACATATATGAAATAAATTTTTTTTCGAAAAATCATTGAAAATTATCTTGAGCTTTTCACTCTTTTAAACTTCACCAGTTCTAATCTGTAATTTTCTGGATTTCGTTAGACAAATTGATCTGAAAATTATAAGGACCACGGAGACTGCTAGGGACCTGCTACTGTGAGCCACTGGAGACAAGAAACTCTGAGGGGGTTTATCTTCACACTTTTGTACATTTTTAAATGTTCTGAGAATGAGTGGTGAAGTGTTATTGGATTTGCTAAATATACCCATATGCTGATATCTGCAGCACAGCTAAAACACATCCACATATTATATCGCTGTTGTCAGAGCATAATATATAATTAAAAGAAAAAAAGAAAGAAAAAAAAAAAAGAAAACCAAAAAAGGAAAAAAACCTCATCTTAAAGACTTCTTATAATGAACCATTTAGGTCTTTTAGATGCATTTTAACAGGAGCTGTTTATTTTTCCTTACAACAGAATTCAAATCTATGAAATAATTGCCTCGGGTGAGATTTCAGTAGTCTCTTAATACAATAATAAATAATTCTAATTTTATTGTACTACGGTAACACTGAAAAGTATCATCTGAGAAAAGCTCTTTGCA
Organism: Ibycter americanus; assembly: GCA_035590275.1. Taxonomy (NCBI): domain Eukaryota; kingdom Metazoa; phylum Chordata; class Aves; order Falconiformes; family Falconidae; genus Ibycter; species Ibycter americanus. Next base: position 69,994,652 of record JAVJGI010000063.1, read on the forward strand.
CACTATGAACTCGCATTAAGAAAGAATTCTTCAACTACAGAGAAAATTGGCAGGACAGACAGACTCCCTGTGCCACAGGCAGCATACTGGTATATTCCGTATATTAGAGAACATTCTTAGAAGACTGATATATCAGGCTAGTTTCAAACTTTAACAATCTACTGGACTGACATGCATTGACCATACACATGGTCAATACAATCATTATAACTACATATTCAAATAGTTAATCCCTAACAATGTTATCCTAAGTCAGCTGAAGGTGAACAATGCCACCCACCTGCAGTGAGGCCAAGCTAGGGCTGACGGCTCAGGTACCTAGGCACTGAGATGGAGGTGGCCAGGACTGAGAGCTCTTTGATGAACAAAACCATGGCTCAGGTATGGCTGGCTTTTATCTCCTTTTTCCTTACTCATATTTTGTTCTGCTCAACACCTTCCACAAAAGAAAAGGGGTGATCTCAGTTGCTCTTGGCATAGTTCATGGGGAAGGGTGGCTGGGAAGCTGCCTGGAGGAAAAGGACCTGGAGGTGCTGGTTGACAGCCAGCTGGGCATGAGCCCCCCGCGTGCCCGGGTGGCCCAGGAGGCCACAGCGCCCTGGCTGGTGTCAGAGCGGCGTGGCCAGCAGGGCCGGGGCAGTGCCCGTCCCCCTGCGCTGGGCACGGGTGAGGCCGCCCCTGGAGCCCTGGGCT
>JAVJGI010000063.1:69998579-70040944 GCA_035590275.1 Ibycter americanus
AAAAGCCTTGCTGAAGTCAAGTGGACAACATCCACTGCTCTCCCCTCGCCTACCCAGCCAGTCACTCCATCACAGAAAGCTATCAGGCCAGTCAACCATGATTCCCTCTTGATGAATCCATGTTGACTACTCCTGACAACCTTCTTTTCCTGCACATGCTTAGAGATGCCTTTTTGTTCTAATATATAAAGGATTTTATTGCTTTCTCTCTGTAAACTCTTAGGAGGAGATACCATCATGTTCATGAGACAGATTAAGGCCATAATTAGATTTATCATGTATCTCATGATGCTTCAGAGACTCCTAGAGTAGAAGCTGATGAGGCCAGTCTTGGCTTCCATCATGATAAAACTCATATCCATGACCATGAAAAATTTCATAACAATACCAGGGTGAATTTCTGTTAATCTCCACAGTAGTTCAGCATGATGCGCGGCTATTAATGATTTCTCTTATATGCTCATGTCTTCATAACACTATGACTAAGTAACACAGAGAAGGAATATTTGAAATAAACTACAAGAAAAATCCTCAGCTGGTATAAACTGGAATAGTTTTGTCACTTATTCGGTATATAAACCAGCTTTCACATGCCTGGATTAATTTCTAGCACCTAACATTAAACATGAAGAGAAGAAGTTGGTAGGAAAGAAGGCAGACAGATCACTAAGCAGCCTATAAGCAGTCTAACGTAAGAGTTCTGCAAGAACTATTGAGTTTGCCTATATGTCACTTTCTCTTTATAACAGAATTCTTAGAAGAGAGCTGTTGTGGTTTAACCCCAGTGGCAACTAAGCACCACACAGACGCTTGCTCATTGCCCCCCTTACGCCAGGTGGGATGGGGAGGAGAATCAGGGAAAAAGGTAAAACTCTTGGCTTGGGAGGAGAACAATTTAATAATTGAAATAAAGTAAAATCTAATACTGATAATTGTAATTAAAAGGGAGATAACAAAAAAAGAGAAATAAAACTCAAGGAAAAAAACCCCAAAACCAAGTGATGCACAAGGCAGTTGCTCACCCCCTGCTGACCGATGCTCAGCCAGTCCCCCAGCAGCGATCGGCCCCTCCCAGCCAGCTGCTCCCAGTTTATATACTGGGCATGACATTCTGTGGTATGGAATATCCCTCTGGACAGTTGGGGTCAGCTGTCCTGGCTGTGTCAGTGTGTTATCGACATTATTATCAACATTATTCTCACCCTAAATCCAAAACACAACACTGCACCAGTTACTAGGAAGAAAATTAACTCTATCCCAGCTGAAACCAGGCCACAAGACTAAAGTCAGTATAAAACACAAACATAAAGACAATGCAAGTACAACTGAATTCACCTCTTCTCAATATGAGCTGTTTCAATGACTCACGACATATATACATTTAAAGATATGTACCTCAAATAAGTATCAAATAAAAAAGCCTACCTCAACTCTACTAAAAATAACAATAATTTTTTTAATATTATAGGCAACTCCATTTTTTAAACATGTGGCTTGGGGCCCAGGGTTGGTTTGATTTTGGTATTCACCCTGCCTAGGCACCGTATCTTGGAAATGGCGTAATTGCTGCTGGTTGAGTATATCCTGCTGCAAGCAAAGTGATATCAAGCTTGAAAGATTTGTAGTATGGAAAAGGCTGAAAAGCTGAATGTATGCTCACTCGATGCAAGGGAACATCAAAGCAATCCATGCAAGGTTTATAAAGTTGTAACAGAGATTAAATCAAATCCAAGGCCAACCCTAACATTTAAAGATGAAAAAACAGACATTAAAGAGATTGTTCTCTCAAAAATTACAGAATTAGAGAACAAAATGATAGTTTATAGATTTTAAAAATCCCATTTCACAAAGGGTAATAAACCTGAAATATTTATCTAAAAAGAGGAACTATTGCAACTATGAGCTCTAGCAACAATGAGATGGCAGCTGGAACAAAAACTATTAAACATAGAGAAGTCAAAGGAAAAAGCTAGAGATACTGCTTCAGGGTGAGCGGTGGCAGGGGGTAAAACAGAAGCCTGCTCCTTGCCTGCATGTACTTTTATCCAGGCTCCCAATATAAGAGCACAGGCTGTTTTGTATCTATGCGTTTTTTCAAATACTTGGATTTCCTGATTTTTTATTGCTGTGGATATTGTGTTTAATTGAGAGTTTAGTCCCAACCTGCCCCGGTACGATCAGATACTTGATTACAGATACAGAGGCAGCACCTGTATGAAACAGAAGCAGCAGAACAATTGTCAACATCTTGCCTCTTCCCTCTTTCCCTTGCTTCTTAATTCTAGCATCATTGACAAGCAGGACCACAATCTGTAAACAAGTTTTATTGCAAACGAGCGAAGAGCTTAAAAATGTGCATCTCTTTAACCATGTAAGCTATCTCCTTTACTCGACGATTCTTTGTGCTTTGACTGCAGTCTTAATTATTCATACTGTAAATACTTAATCATTGATCAGATTATTTAAATGAATTGTAACCTGCCGCATTTCAGAGCAATCAGTTGGTTCTGGGTATTCCTTCATCATATTTAATCTTTTACTTAAGTCTCATAATACTGTTTTTGGAGCCCAATGGATACGTGATTCTTTTTAAACAGGCTTGTAACAAGTGGCAACTTCAGAAAGCACAGAATAGATTACTGGCATGGACTTTTGGGTGAACAATCACACTGGCTTGCACTTGTGGGATTTGCACTCATTTTCATGAACAAAGTGTCGGTTGTCAGAATGCTGTCAAATAATATACAATAAGGTACACAGAATAACAGCATAGCAACTCACTATTTATTCATTAAAATATTCATGAGGGATTTTTTGTTATCTGACCAGCCCTGATAAGGGATGAAAAACAACAATTAGGATGAAAATTACAAGGGTAGTCAGCTAATGCACACATAAATTAGCCATTAATATCTTTAAAAAACCCCTCCTTTTCCACGAGTATTAGCTAGGATAAAATATGGCATTCATTGGTTACATTGTAGCACTTGTATTCACATTATTAGTGTATTCTTGCTCTAAATTTGCTTGCAGGATTTTTTTTTTTTTTACTGAAAATAGCAAGTTTTGAATAAGTATTGGGGAAGGCTTTAACTTATATGAATATTCATACTGCAACACTGAACCAGTTTCTTTAGGCTTATTTGAATACAACATAGGACAGGAAAGGACGTCTTTGGTCAAGTCCTATTCTTTGCAATCACTACAATATTTTCTGAAATTCTTTTTTTATATATGTATCTATATAGCTATATCTCAGCTTCAGATTTAAAGTTGATTAGGTTTTTCATCTCTTCCGACTATGGACTCCCAATTTGGAAGAAGGGTCTTCAGTTAAATCTTTAGTATATTTCCCTTTCTGTACTTCATTTCCACCCTGGACAGTGCAAGTTGTTCCAGTATAATGGAATTCATCCCATTTAACTGCAGACATCTGTAATACTCTGTCTGTCCATACCTCAACTAACCACACTGGGTCCTGTTACAAAGATCCAGTTAATACAGTCTGAGGAGCTCAGGAAATGAATCATCTTTCCAAAGCAGGCATATACTGAAGGATGAATCAAACCTTAAATGTGATTAACTACACTGAACACCTTCTCACTGATCTTAGAGGGAGCCTGAAGCATCTTTCTCAAACGTACACTCCCTTATTTCAGCAGATAAACCATTTTTGTCTATCATGTGCTTCTAATGAAAGAAGCCTTTCAGCATAATCGCTTCCCTTTGCAGACCTAAATTAAGTTAGGCTGAATTCTAAATACTTTTAATTGATCTCTACCTATAGTCTCTCACTCTCACACTTTTTCTCTCTAATTTTGCTAGATGCTTGATCATCTTAATATTGAACAGCAGTGTACTAGGAAACACTTCCAATGAACAGGCAGGCAGCACAAGAGGGTTTCATGTCCAAAAAGGAAAAAAAAAAAAAAAAAGCCATAGTCAACATCATCCAACAGAAATATGGCAGTAAAAGTTAGGAAGATGCATTTTTCCAACTTTATTCAAATATTCAGAAATTCATGCTTTCTAGTAAATTGGGGTACTCAATTCAGCTGATACCTGTACAAGTGCTATTTTAAATTGGCACTAGTTCTGGGGCAGGTACATCAAGTTTATCGCAATGAAAATCTTCCATGAGCTCTCACTCATCAAGCCTGTAGGGATAATTTTCAGGACAAGGAAGGGTAAAAATACCAATTTATAAGACTATGAGAGGTGTGAGGGCAATAATATAATATTTCTACTATTCTAGAAACAGTGGTTTCCTATCCAAAATTTTCCACCTGACATCAAGTAGCAAGAGCTGACAGTTCATCAGTATAAAGATGTAGATTTTGATATGGCAACATAGAAGTCTACAGGAGCTTTCTTGAGAATCAGAAGCAGCTTTGTATTTTCAGCAATATTCTGATACTAACCTGAAGCTCAGTGCGAAATTTTAACTTGCAAGACACTGGTTATATTTATCTGGGAAAAAAACAATAAAACTCTTATTGCAGATGACAGAAGTCTGCATGTGTAACAAAATAATGTTTTGTAAATAGGAAACAAAAAAAAAAATAGCAGAAGTCTTACCAAAAAATCAATGATTCTTCAAAATGAAATCATGTCTTAGTACTCTATTTTCCCTTGCTTTATTTTCATATTGTGTTAACAGCTAGTGTATTTTTAAACCAATTAATGTAGAAAAGGGAAGACAGACGGACACGAAAAAGAAATTAGCCCTCAATTTAAAACAATTAACTGTAAGCCAATTGTGTATTTCCAAAGAAATGCTTGCTTGGGAGTAAACGCTGGGAACCACGTATGAAGAAACTATGTCGAGGAAAACCTTAATGCAACTGTTACACGTGCATTTTAGAGATAATAATAAATAAGTAGCAGATAGGGTTTGGTGCTAAGAATGTCCATTGACTTTAAGGGCTTGACAGTATGGTGCTATAAAGATGAGATTAAGCAAAACAATTCAAAATTCATATTTTTTTTCCACCAGAAGTTTTACTGGAATAGTTGAATGAAAAAGTATCTATTTCTTCTTGGGAACAAAATTAATCTCCCATTTCTGACTGACATTGTGTATGCACATGAACTGTTCCTTATCGTCACAGTTCTGTTGAGTGGATCTCTGGTAGATAAGCAGAGAGACGTGCGTGTTAGCAGTGTGTAACCAGGATTTCCATAACGCTGAGACAGTTACACACATCAAAGAATGCCATCACTTGTTCGTCTTCTTCACCTCTCGCTACACACAATAGTATTGCTCCTTTACTGCAGGGTAATATGAGATTTCAAATGATTTTTTGATGTCATTCAGCCTGTGAATATGTGTGCTTGAGGGGCTACCTTGGAATACAACCAGCAGCAATGTAAAAGAAAAATAGCTTTTATCAGACCTCCAAGAACCACCAGTGCCATCGCTGAATTCTCCTCTGGTATCTCCAGCTAGGTCCTAAATCAGCACCCTTGCTAATAGATTTCTACAAATCTTCAACCAGAAGAATTTTCCTCACTGTTACCAACCAAACAGACATTTCTCAAAGTCTCAAAATTATCATCTTGTCTCAATGTATGGGTTATCCTTCACTCTCTCACCTGTAAAACACACTTTTACTAGATTAGACTGATAGATTCAATGGATAGACTGATAGATAGCTTAGATAGATTGATTGATAGGTACATAGATAAATAGATAAATAGCTGTTCTTAGCAGCTACTAGTGCAGAAGAGAGTAAGGTACATAACTGGAGGAATTCTATGTCTATTAGCAAATCAGTTAAAGAGATGTAGACTTCATCTATTTATGATGAGGAGGTGAAAGAGAGTATGAGATCTCTTCCAGTTCAGATGAATTTCACCTCTCTGAATATGAATCCTCCTAGGTTTGCCTGTGCTAGTTCTGGTGTTAGCAATGCTACATTTTGTAACATGAAGAACACACTTCTAACAGGTTTAGTTGTTAACGTTCACTGTAAAATGTCTAAAGCTGGGACATCTACTGATTTTGTTTGGTTTGCATTCTCTAGAATTCACAAGAACTCATCCAGATAAGAGATGAGGTTAGCCACAAACTGTTAATTTGATGTTGAATTTAATCTCCAGTATGTGTGTGTGCATGCTTTCTTCTTCCCAGGTTAGTTAATTTAATAGACATTTCCAAAATATCTTATGAAAAAGGAAATGAATTGCCTGAGAACTTGGTTATAATTTTAAAAATAATTTATCTGTAATGTAAGACTCTGAGAGAAAAGAATTAGTCCCTACAGACTACTAACAAAGGCCAGATGTGCTGAGCCACCCATGGAGATGCAAAGAGCTCCAAGCCTCAAACTTGTGGACAGTCCAGGCATTACATACTTTCTGTTTTGACATTTTCTGCCAAAATTCTTACTCAGATCATGAGATCTACTCCCTTAAAAGCTACTAAAAACAAATATTTCCTTTACATTTTGTATTATAACTGAAGCAGGGAATGTGACAATGATGACCTTACAGTTGTATAATCTCCTCCTTCAAATATCTTCGTTAGAAGAAAACACACTTAGCAAATCACATCAATATAATTCATGGACTGAATATTACAGAAACCACAAAAACAAAACAAAGAAAAGACTAAGTAAGAAAAGTAGACAGGTTTTTTCTCACTTTTCTGGGAAAACTAGTTTTTTCCGTTAGTACCTTGCTCTTTTAAACAAAAGAAAACATTAATTTTCCTACACTCTCCATAACTGACTTTAAGCCTTTATAAATGGGAACCTCATAGTCCTTTTCCCATCTAAAATACCTGGAGATCATCTGAAATGGAAAGACTAGCAGACAGTTACACACAACTAGACTTTATAATTTTCTAAAGCTTTCCATCTGGGAAAGCTTTGCTTTACAAATTATTAATATATACAACACTTAGGGTTATGTATGGAGGTATGAAACCATGGCATTCTGAAAAATAAACCATTAGTTTATCGAGCTATACAAAAAGCTGTACTTTCTGCTTAAAGTCGGTATAAAATGCCCTTCTATGCGTGTATATATCAACTGCTGACACAAATCAAAGAAGTGTAACTGAACCTACTCAGAAAAAAAACCCACAAAAATGTTTGCACTGCAGACAGGCCAATAAAAAGACACATGTAAAGTCTTCCATTTTCAGAAAACTGACCCAAACTCTCTAGAGGAAAAAGAAAAATATGGATGATGCCGTACTGTTTGTATACAGATTCATGACCACTAGTAAAATTACCAAAATGTTAATGCTCCTAAAGTGTCAGGTCATCCCGTGGCACTGTGTGGTTACCTCCATCCCCCAGCTAGAGCACGGAAGCCCTCGCATTTCACCAAGACTTCTCCAGAATAAAGTTTTTACAATTTCTTTGAACCCCATCCATCTTCTACCACCTGCATATTCAGTTTTGCAAAGACCAAATTTACATCCAAACTGATCTAAATAAAACTAGCTGTCATTTAACTGGTGTTTTATATTTACTTTAATATTTATTTTACTTGTATTTTTGCCTGTCGTGCCAAGAGAGCCTTCTTTACTTTTTAGTAAGTATATAAAAACATTTATTCTTATTTCCCTTTAAATAATATCCCAAGCAACATAGATTACTCTAAAGCCTAGAGCAAATGTTGGAGGCTAATGGAAGCACTGTTCTCGGAGGTTATCCTTTAAGTTCATCAAGCCAGTTACTCGTATTGCTTGTTCAAGAGACATTTTGAAAACTGACCAACACTGAAGAACTATTTCATTAAGTAAAGAATGCACTGAAAGCGCGATTAATAATTGTTTAATGCATGTTTTTAAAGACATCAGATTTGAACATCTGTTGGAAATACGCATTCACTTGCAGATGAATAGTGGGGTGCATTTAATATTTTATACTTCATATTATTAGAGGCTAAGAACACAGAGACTTGCTTTAGGCAAGTTTGTTTAACCAGTGACAAATCCACTACAATAAAATATGGATGTTCTCTGGAAATTTTAGAAAGAGGAGATGTTTTTTCCTAGACATACACTAGGAAATCATGAAAGAAGATGAAAAGTCAAGTGCTTTCCTAAAAACTGCACTTTTGACTTCACATATTGAAAACTCTCGTTTCCATATGTTCCCTGACTACTGTTATGATGATGAAGTGAATAACATCTGGCTTTCTGTTTGTCACTGCTGAATCAGCATCTTATTGGCCAACTTTTCATTCATATTCTGGCCAATACAAATGCATATTCAAGACTTTTATCTAACATTGGTACATCCATATTTCTAATGCTGTGTAATAGTCCAACATAAATGCAAATGATTTTACATTTCTAGAGCCAATTCTCACCTCAGAAAACTCCAGTGAAGAAAAGCGGCTAAGGGCATGTCACTGAAAATCTGGTCTTTTCTGTCTTCACTTTAAAGGCCCCCTTTAAATTACTCATAATATACTTAAAACAAAACAAAACAACAATGATATTGGAAACTGACTTAAATTCTTTAAGGATAGAAGCATAACTAACTGAAAATGGCTTTTATAGCAGTAACTAATTGAAGATGTCCTTCGTTTGGTCAAGGAGATTTTCATCTGCGGGGTTCTCAATTATGACATTAGAGCTGAAAAATAATGTTTCTATCCTAATCACAGTCCGTGTTTTCTCCTACATGAAAGTAAAATTCTTCTTGGTTTTCAGTAATACAGTTTTAAAATCCTTCATTTTATTGATATTGAAAAATATTTCCTTTTGATGAAAATGGTTTAATTCAAAAAAGTATTTATCAATAGCAAATATCAAAGGTCTAAACATACCAATAGACTCAAAACAGCAATAATCACTTTTTGCTGCTACTGGAACATTAAGGTTTGATTTTGTTTTGGGTTCATACCACATTTTTGTAAACAATGGAATTTCCTGAGAGATAGGAAATGTATTTCTCAGTGACCTCAAGCAAGGATACAGAACTGTCTCCAGTGTTCTAGTGTGTTGGGTTGCTGAGTCAGCACTAATATATTATGTAGTCAGTCTGAAACGCACGGCATCCACTACTTTCATTCTTTGTAACTACTGACAGACAAAGATATTGTAGATAAAGAACCCTTACGTTGCATGTCTTTAGTTGCCATTATTAATCACCTGGTGTATTAAGAACCATTCTGTAAACAATGTAAATTGAACATCAATAGTGCATTCAAATGCTGCCTTTACTGAAACCCATAAAGAGGTGCATTAAGGGTAGGAATGCACCACGGCACTGAGGTAGCCAACTATAATTTATTTTGGTGGAAATTAGTCACTTGAATGTCTTTGAGGATCTGGGTCTAAATGTGTACATGCGTGCCAGTTTTGGGGTATATCCCACTCCCCAGCAATGTGGATACATGAAAATGATTCTACTTATGGTAGAATATACACCATGACAACTACACTGTGTATGGCCACATGGCACTCTGGAACAAAACCACTTCCATGTGTACATACAGAACTCAATACCACCTCCTTTTCTTGGACTGAAATCAACCTTTCCACACCATTCTCCCCCACACCACCTAATTTCTTAGATTAGTGTAAAGTTATTGAGCGGTCTTGTGCCTTAGTACACAGCCCAACTCCCATGTCTGAGACGAGTTTAGCATCAAAGCAGGCAATGCACAGTACTAAAAAGTCAAGAACTTGCTCAAGAGACAAGCCTGGTTGCATCCTGCGCTGCCAGAGGCACCGTGCCCTGCCTGCCAGCCCCCGGAGCTACGGGGACGGCCGTACCGTTACCGCTGAACACACCCAGCAGCACAAAATGACCTGGAACTACATCTTAACACTGCAAATCCAACGCATGGATAAATAACAAATGCCCTTTACATTCAGAGGAAGTAAATTAAAGAGAAGGTCTCGTGGCAGACGTTGAAGGAACTGAAAACCAAACCGCTTGTCCATATTTTACTACACAGTGATACATACACCCTCTTGTGTAGCGGGGAGCTCAGAGATCACTATAGAGCCTCCAGCGCTTGCTAACTCCACAGTGCTGGCAATTCTGTGTTTCTGAACTGTGTGTGATTGCAGGTTCAGTTGAGGAACGCCAACAATTCTGAAGGCAAAAGGATCCCACCATGATGTCAAATTTCAGTAGATACGTGATGATGTGAAAAACATTGAAATGACACCACATTGTTTTTCCTTTTAGAACAGAAATGTATATATCATTTTTTCAAAGCTGAAAAAGCCCGAAATAATAATACAGGATAGGCCTTTTTCAAGCTTTTTGACAAAATGGAGCTTACTTGTTGAGGCAAAGGATAGTCTAAGTGTATTCCTTTTGTGTTACCAGACAAATATTCTCTTTACAGGTTAAAAGGAGCTAGACTGAGAGACATATTTACAAACACCGATAACACTAAATCCAGAGGCCATTAGGTTTGGCAGCTCCCTATTTGCAGTGACCCAAATCTAAACATGTCTTGCAGCAATTCATTAGGAAAAAATGCCTGCTGGTGATAGCTGTCCTTCATGGTACACCTAGGAGGAAGGTGGCCAAAGACTGTGACTCCACAAACCTGATAGTTATTGAATGATCTTTTGAAAGTTAAATGAGCATTCTTCTCTTCAGTGTACTTTTAATTTTATCTGCATGGAAGTGATATGTAGTAAAGTGCTCTGAGATGCTGAAGCAACTCACTGCATAGAAGTATTTTTAAATGTACACATTTCCAGATGGTACTCTACTTTGCATTGGTAACCCACACGAGACAAAGGTTATTGCAAATCAAGCTACCATTCTCAGTAGTTTTCTTTCATTCAGAGCTGTTGTATCACGGTAACTGCTCTTCTATTTCTCTTTCACCATATTCTCTGGCAGCATCTCTAACTTGCAACACTGTTCCCTTATGGTAAAAAGGAAGAAAAAACACCCCTATGCTGATTCCAGTTTTGTTAATGCATATGAAATAAAATAATTTTCTGTCAAAGCATGTGAGGTTTGGGGTTTAGGTTTTTTTCCCTCTTTTCCATCCTCCAAGTGGCTCTTCCAAAAAATATTATTTTTAGGCAGACAGATTTTTAGATGAGTGCACTTCGCATTCATTTAACACACCAAATAATGAAGGGATTTGCTGCAAGCTGAGAGAATATTGAAAGCTTTTAGTATATCCTTGCAAGAGGCTTTAGACCCATTGGGTATACTACTATGATCACTGTTCACTCAGCAGTCACTGTCTTTAGCTCATGAATAAAGTAATGCCTTGAAATATTCTCAAGAGCCTCATTGCATTTCTGGCCATGAAGTCTACAGTACTTATCTCGATGCCTCCCATCTCTCATCTTTTAAGGATCTTAATAAACGTCTTAGAGAATCAGGATAAACTGCACCGCTTTCCAAGGAAAGAAACAGAAAAAGAAGAGGGACAAAACGCTATAGTTAATGCAATAGGTATGCATTTCTCGGTATGGTAAAAGTGTTTGCGTTAATAGTGCAGGTGTTGGAAGCATGAGGTATGAAAGTCAAGCATGCTTGGTCTGAGACATCAGAGACTAGGAAAGAAACGGAGTGGATCGCCGTTCCTCTGATACGGAACTGACTGCCACAATGAAGTATTTGGCTCAGACTCTATCACAGACGTTTGCTAAAAAAACCAAACTAAACCAACTTGCCGGAGTGCCTTAGGAGTCATTGTCATATAGCTAACCAGAGACCAAATCCAATAGCATATTTAAGTGCTTAAAAGTTAACTTGCATCAGGATTAAATTTCTTCACCCCATGATGACACCAGAGCCTAAAGTTAGTATCTAAAAAACAAGGCTAATGTCTTGTAAAACATGTGATGTGTAAATTCCGACCTTACTTGCCCTCACTTTCATCTTTACTAATGGCTATGGACAGGTACCTGCAAAGGGCAGTTTACTCCCCCTAGGACCTGAATTATGTTGTAGAAGCACATATTCCTCTGTACCGACTACAGGCAATACCTAACGGATAGGAAATGTCAGGTAAATGCTATATACAACAGATCTGGACCTGGAAATCCATACGTATGCATAAATGATTTTATGTTTACTGGCTGCTATTCTGAGCTGGGACTTCTCTGTAAACCCCAAACCAAAAAAAAAAAAAAAAAAAAAAAAAAAGAAGTAGATGGCAGAAAATACCTCAGTAGAAAGTAAATCCTTATGGCTAAAAAACTAACCTGTGCATTAGGAAAAAGTATTGCATTAGCATAGCACCTATCAGCCAGTGATAGAAGCAACATAATTTTTTTGTAGATGAGAAGGCAAGAGAGAATTCAGATCTTGTCCCACAGAAGAAGGTGGATCAGCAGAAGAATGGTGACATCCTATGATGGAAAGTACTTTTCAATCTAGTTTTTACCCTTCTCTCTAGAGAAACTGTAATATTATATGGATATTTTTTTTTGTCCACTTAAAACAGAAGTATGAAAAAAAAATTTCAGCCTACATGTTATTGTCTTAATGAAAACCTTCTTCTTTATAAAAAATACCAAAAAACCAAAACAAAAACAAATCCTACTGTCTTCACCCACCGGTCTTCAACTCTAAGTAGATTTGGCAAAGTTTTTACACAAAACCATCATTAATTGTATGTTCAGAGCTCACATTATTAAAAACACACCGACAGCATAGAAAGACAGCAGTAAACACCATTTTTTACTGTGACAAAATGTGAAGTCTCACAGCCTTCTGCAGGGAGAAAGTTGATCTCAGACTTCTACTAGTCAATACTCCTTAATGAAGTAAGGATCATTTCAAACTGTGCTTAAGGTGATAATGCTTTAAAATATACTGAAAAATACTACAGTATTTAACACAGTGAACGCAGAGGTTTTATGCAGTCCAACACTGTTCTGTTTTCAGGACAAGCTGTAATTTTTATGACCACACTATCATTTCTAGTTGGCAGGATGATCTATTTCTTTCAATGAAAATATTTCAAGAATGTATCAAAAAAATTAATATATGCAGTATTTCACCACTATAGAATATAATTGGTTTTTAACATCGATCTGCTGATCCCATGTCCTTTTTTTTTTTTTTTTTTATATTCCCCCAGTCCGGTTAAAAATGGTGGATAAACCAAAATGCATTTAATAGCCCACTGTTTCTCCTTTCTGATTTTATTGAAGCATTGTCGGAATATTGGGAGGTCCTACATATTTACATTGAATAAGAAGATCCAATGTGATTGTCATCCTACGCAATGGCAAAAATCTTCCTTTGAAATGGTAAATTCAAATAGATACTTCGCTCTGAAATCAAGATATATTAATAACGGATTTTTAAATTAAATTCTCTGCCCTGGTTAGCTTAACAGCCAGTTCATATTTATACTCACTGCAGCAAAAATTGTTCCATTTATACTTCTGCAAATTCAGGAACATTTATGCTTCAGGACGTTTTTAGAAAATCAGATCACACTAATAAGGCAGGCACAGTTCCTTGGTTTAGCCAGTTATGGTCTAGTTTCCCCATCAAATGATCATAATAACCTAATTCACTTCAGAAGGGAAAATCACAATCATTTCATCTTCCCTCATGTAGCTTTTTCACTAAGGAATACTGTGTCTGCCTTTCATATAAAACACATGCTTCTTGTAATCAAGTAATACGATGATAATTACTAAAATATATATCTCCTATCTTAAAAAAAGTTTAATATAACAAGAGCCAAACATGTGATATTGTGTAAACATTATAAAACATTCATATAGCCATCACCATTTTCAATCTATATGTGGATTTCTTTACCTTGCTTACGAATGTTTCATAATTACAAGTTTCTATAATATATTTTGCTGTTAGTTTTGAAGCATTATGAATAGCCCTACAATCACTAAAAAAATTATCTGTGGTAGTGGGAAGTTTGTTTTCAAAGCTCATTATAAGTTGGTTTATGAAAATATATATTAGTCACTATATTTCAGTTTTATTTTTAAAGCAATACTATCGACTGGAAAAAATAAATCAGACTTTTATCTGTATTTCTCTAGAACTTCGTAATGTTATAAACAGCTCCAAAGAGAACTGTGATTGATTGAGTTTGGAGGAGGATCAGTTCACTCCATATAGTATAAATCCATGAAATATCATCAGCTGGCTCGTTTTATCATCTTGTGTGTGTTTACACTGCAGACTTAATAGCACTTTATGCTATTGTTTACAGCCTGATGTTACTCCACTTTTAGGCCATATGACACTATTTTCACGCATTTTTATTCATCAAGCCTACAAGAGGATATATGGCAAAACCAACAGCAGCAAAGCTGCCAACGGTAAGATGCTAGGCAAATGTTTTTGCATATGGATAAACAACAGAAGAAAGAACAGATATGCTTAGCTTTACGCAGTCCGTCTTTCAGCAACATCTTCAGTGAAACAGAAAATACCCAGCAAATCTTTAGAGACGAGGCACACACACCATCAATGCACACTCTTGAAAAGGCACTCGGGTTTTTTTTGACATAATGTAAAATCATACCTGTTTTCTTGACTACTGCTACTGGAATCACTGTAGTATGAAATGCTTTGGCTCTGTTTACACGTTCTCCGCGTAGCTGAGCGCACCCAAGTAACCTCTCGGCAGGCAGCCTGGCTCTGGGC
Organism: Ibycter americanus; assembly: GCA_035590275.1. Lineage (NCBI taxonomy): Eukaryota > Metazoa > Chordata > Aves > Falconiformes > Falconidae > Ibycter > Ibycter americanus. The sequence goes on from JAVJGI010000063.1 coordinate 70,013,168, forward strand.
GGGTGGAAGCAGCGGGAGGAAATGGCCAGGGAGAGGGAGGTACAGCTCGTTACGTGTGTGACTACTCCAGAAATCACACCTTCACAGATGGCATGCAGAGGAAGTAATTTCTTATGACCTCTGAGGCAGAGAAAATAATTCCAGTCCTGTTAATGAATAAAAAAAAAAAAAAAAAAAAAAAAATTAAAGGTTCGGTTTAGGTATTTGGCTGAAAGAGAAACTAATTCAAATATGTCGGTCCTCAGGGCACGGAAGAGGTATTCCCACATATGAGAAAGGGATAAAGATACAGTGCTAAGATAATAAAACTCTTTCTCATAACTTTTGACATTTCTTCTTCTCCTCCAACAGGGCTTACTTGTTGTGCTTTTACTTTATTCCTGTACTGATTCACAGTATCTTGAATACTTTCTATTGCTTTTCTCCAACTCATAAAGAAGATCGTAGAATTGAAGAAGATTTAAAGCCAAACAATATTGACAGTCCCCCCCAAAAAAAAAAAAGGGAGGGGTGGGTGTTGGTGCAGATTCTTTCTAAGTAAGCTAGGATACCCTTGTTAAAATGAAATAACTGAGGGGGATATGGCGTAGGTCTTCAAAATCATAAATTACATGTGATAATAGATAATGATCAACCGCTCCTGCAAGGCAGGAACAATGGAGCATTGGATGAAGCTAATGGGAGGCAATTTCCAAAGGAAATTGTTCTCCATAGAATAGGTTGTTGAGCTGTCTAGCTCATTTCCAAAAAGCGTGGTAGGAGCTAAAGGTCTATTTTGGTAACACATGGCGAGCACATCTGCTTCATTAAGGGGTTTTGTCATGCGTCTAGTCACGCTAGAGCTCAGATTGCCCCAGAACTGAAAATGCTTGGAGTCGAGAAAACATTAAATGGATGTATCATCTGTGACTGCTGTGCTTTTATACTCTTCTCTAGGCATCTACTTGTGTCCCTTCCCAGGGGAAAGAGACTGCACCGGTTTTTGTAGTGGTTTGGGGTTTCTGTCTGATCCAGGCTATAGGGCCATTCTTACAGTTTTTCCGTTTTCACTTCATTTTTCAATAACAAGGGGGAGGGTGCGAGCCATTACTGTTTGGGTTTTTCTCTAATGGGGGTGGAATTTGGAACTAGCCCGATTCCTAGTTACCTGGGACTCATTTTAGAAAACTCTGAAAAATGTGTTCAAAGGAAATCTAAAATACTGCATCTTGAAACAAGTCTCTCAAAGAGCCATTTTGGTTATTTTACAGGAGCTAGATGTCCTCAGTCTTTATTAAAGGGGAATAAAATTGGCTTAAACAATCTCATAGTTTATTTTTGTTTAGGGGTATGATTCATGATTTTGAGTAGCAGTGACGTAGAGGATTCATATCCACAATTTTTAAATTAGTTCACAAAAATATATCGCTCCAGATATATCAAACAATAGAAGGGTATTTCCTTAATGAAATAAACCTGAAAATTTATTTCCTTCATCAACTTACAGTATTTTCTTTTACAAGCCAAGACTGCGGCTCAGGACAGAGCAGGATCAGAGTTCCATGTAACATGGATGGACTTGCAAGTGGTTTTTTAGGGAGAGAATAAACTTGAAAGCTAAGAAAGGCTTTATAAGAAGATACATCAGAGGAGAGAGAACATTGCAGTTTGCTGACATAGTTGAAGTTGTAAGAGATGAAGGTCCTATGTAGGATATGCATCCTTCACTGTTACTCCAGTTAATTACTACAATCTTTGACCTGATGGAATTAAGCCAGAGGGGGAACGCAATAAGCCTGTCTCAAATTCCAGTAGTATGTGTGTCTCATTTCAAGTATGAAAATTATTTAAAGCATTTTAAAAATATTTAAGATTCCAGTAATAACTAATTGGAATAAATGCTCACTAAGACCTCAGTTTCTATCTAATAATTCTGGTTGGTTCAGAATATATTGCAGTTTTATTCTATGAATTGTTTATCTAGAGGATTTTTTACTTTAGCATGCTTTCCAAAAACTCAGAAAAGCTTTCCAGTGGGCCCATTATTGAAGGTAACAATTTATAATAGTGACTGTTTAGCACTAAGAAACCTAGTTTAATAACTCAAGATTTCCTTGTCAGATGAAATATAACAAATGAGGTTTATATTTCATTTAGGTTTCAGAAGTATTTCTGATTTTAATAGGCTCCACGGATTATAAAAGATACATTGCTTTGCTGTTATCAGCCTAACCCTGAAGGACTGAAGGAAGGCTTACTTGCACCGATTTCTCTGGGACAGTTCCCATCCTTCACTTCAACTTCTTTGCAGCCCAGGCAAAGGCTGGGCTGCAAATTTCTGATTTCTGTATTGCTCCTGATAAAAAGGACATGCATATGAAATTCTGTGCATGTTACAGAAGTGCATAGTTGGCCATAAGACAGTGTTTGCTGATCAGTGTTCCGTTTTCATTTTCACTCTTTCCATCAGAGCCATTGCAATTACTCCAGCACACGCTCTACAAGAAGAGTGAGCACTTATGAGTCGAGTCTGCTGCTGTCTGCCTTTACAAGTTATATTTCAACAGCGTGCTATGAAAGACAAAAAGGGCACTCTGGAATTGTGGAGATAAACTCAAACCAACACACTGACAGCTGTGGGACAGCCTCACTAGGCAAGAGAGGCTGTGCTGATTACAGCCGGACCTCAGATCGTGTTGAGATCTATGCAAGCCGATCTGCATTTGAAATGTAACTTCTCTGTTCCACTGGAATCCCTTTTTACCCTGCACTTGGAGAAAGAATGAACTGATTATCCCAGGCAACGTGAAAAATTACTGTCTGATTTCATATGCTTACCTTTTTCCACCCTATTTATTCCTGATGTTTCATGTCCTTCACCCTTCACCCCGGTAGCTGTGCTCCAAACCTTGCTTGGATGTTTAAAGAAAGAATTTTCTTTTTGCATAACCAAATTAACTCTTCTTCTAGTTCTTCTTCTCCCAAGACTCCAGATTATCTCACTACAGGTTATCTTCTCTCCCAAATGGCACTGAAATTGAAGCAAAGACCTGACAGAAGTAAAAATGAGGAATTAACCTTCCTTTTTAATCTTTCTGTAAATATAAAAAGTGTCCTTATCTCTGGCCCTGGAAATGTGCTGTCTTCTGTTTCTCTTTGGAGCTGAAGAGTTACCAAAAAGCAGCCAACTTCACTCATAAAATATGAAAATATTACCCAAAACTTTTATGAAGGCAAAAATATTCACAAAAATATTGTATGTCTTTAATTATTTGTTTTGAAGACTTTACCTTACATGCTACTAGCTATTCTGTAGTAGCTAAGTCAGCCTTGTAAGAAACATATCCTGTGGATTTCACAGGAAGAGATGACTAAGAAACATATTGTCATTTTATGTGCTAAAGCATTACTGCCTGTAAAGTACTCTTCATTTTATTATTATAAAAACTGATAAAAGCACTAAAAGAAATGTGTTCTTTAGAACACACAAATGGCACTAATTACAAATATTTATCTACCAAAACACTCACCTGATAAAGCACCACCTACAAGCAGTTACATTACTGTGCATTCTCTTCCATTTTATCTGCTCTACTCCCATGTTGGGTTTTTTTCCCCCATGCTGAATGATTTTGTTCAGCTGTTTCTTCTTAGGCACCATCATCTAGGTCTAGGAGGAGAGTTTAGCAGAATAATCAACTAGAACTATCAGATGTTGTGAGAAGCAGCTGATTGCCTGGAGGATTGCAGGTGACGTTTTTCAGTCTAATTGAGGCAGAGCAGAGAAAGCAAGCTGAGTCTGCTTATGGACCGCTGAAGTCCTCTCTGTATTGGAAAAGGAAGACTAAGGCTTAAACCAAATGTTTGACTAGTATACAGCTGCACAACTTTATGACATGACAGTCACCCTCTAATCTGTTATATCTCCTGCCTTCCAGAGGTTATCCCCCGACCGAGCTTGCTGCAAGTACACATTTGTGTGAGCTCAACCTGACCCACTTTGTTTGAAGTCAGCTGTGGTAGATTACACATTTGAATTGATGCTTTCAATGAACTGGCTGAGCTGATATCCAACTGGCAAGAAGCAAGGAACTTCTGGAAACACCTTCAACATCTCCCACATGAATGCAGAAGTCACCTCTACCTGCTGGCACAGTGCTACAGCTTTAACTTCCACCATGAATGGCTTTTGGAGAAGACAACTGAAAACCTAGTATGGTAGTTAAGATACTCCTTTGAAAGTGAGAACAGTAAGATCAACATTTTCAGCCAGAGCAGAAAACTGAACTTGATTTTTCCCCATCTCTGATAGTATTCTTGGATCTCAGGCAGCAGGGAAGCATCCTTCTGGATCTGAGGCACAGGAACACAGTAAACAAAATGCATACACCAGACTCGTGATGCTTCTACACAGCACCTTGGGGTCAAAGCACCTAAAGATGAGGTACCCCAGCAGCTAAATTCTAAAAGCTTAGTATCTTTGTTGTATCTACCTTTTAATTTTTTATCCCTCTAAAGTTTCTGGATATTCCCAGAGAGGAATGAAGTGGAGAGAGAAAGCTATCAGGAGGCAAGGGACATATGTTATCTCTGCAAGACATATGTTATGTGGTAAACACATAACTTCATCTAATGAAGCTACATCCTACTGGCTACAGACAGCATCTCCCACTGTTAAAGATTACTCAGAACCACCTCTAACCACTACAGGCACCGAAGTGTATGCCATAAAGGTGGAGGTTTTCTAAATATTAAACTACTAAAATTCCGTTACCACCTCCTTGATGAAGATTTATTCACTGGCTTTCTCCAAGGAGTCCAGCCACTGAACCAAGATACTTCTCAGGGTAGAGCAGAAGTTTTCAATTGACGCATTCTCTCAGATAAAGCTTAATTCATTTTTTCTTACACAACAGACATAACATGAAATAAAGTGCATTACTCTGAGAAGCTTCGTCTCTGCAGACCATGACATTTCTTCAATTTCTCAAAAGGAAAACATCTTTTCAGTGGAGTATGTGAAAAGTGTATATCTGTCCTATCAGTCAAGTTCAAATGGGATGAATGTCATACCAAATCATGAAAAAAGTGGTATTGGGAGAAGATTATCTGTTTGAGGGGTTTTTTTGCAAGTTAAGAACTAACAACACAGAAAGACAACCAAAGGGAAAGAGTTGAGACACCAGCACATGAAGCACATTGTGAGCTGAGCTGACCTACCCTCTTTCAACCCTCAGTTCTTTGTGTTAACCTCTAAGCCACCTCCCATCTTGTGCTGTCTGGTTAAGACATTCAAGAAACCTGTTCAAAAAGGAACAACAATACCTGTGTCTGGCTTTAATGGCAGGTTCATAGTGTCTACAGAGTCTCCTGTTGTTGAAGTACAGTATGTTTAATAGGGTATATAAAATCCTATACCTGGGCCACATAGATACCTGAGATCTAAGATTTCTAAACTAAAATTTTCAATCTGGTAAAAGAATTCTTCACTTACAACAAACTGAAGGACTCAGTCCTAGCAAATCTAATGTCAAATGGGCAATCCAGGGTCACAAACACAAAAAGATTCAGGCTTCTAAAGTGTGAATCTAGTTCCCTAAGCCCAGAGTCCTGATCCTCAGCTCTCAGCTACCCTGTAGGAGCACTTTTGGCTGTGACCTTCCAGGCTCCCAGCACCTTCAGATTTGACTTGTGCCTGCCCACCAGGTGTCTCAGTTATGAAACCAGTGGGTAGTTCTCACCTAAGCACTCTTGCCTTGCTGTTCCCTGGCCTCTGGCCTCAGACACTGGACAGGACTGACCTGTTTGTACAGCAGAATCACAGGCAGCAAGTCAGGAGCATTGGCTGACCCCAACGCCAGCGAGTGTGATCGTACCAGCAAACCAGGCTTTCTCAACACTAGCCATGAGGAAAAAAAAGAGGTGAGAACTGCCTGGAGTGATGAGTACTGAGATGACTGAGAGTTTGAACGGTGAATTTTACTTTGCCAGAGTAAAAAGACCTTAAACTATTTGGAATACAAATTAGCCTGATTCTGCCCCTGCCCTTTCCCTTATGTGTGCACACACGCCCCAGCAGAACTGAAGCTTTCCAATTCTTTGGTGTCAATTCACTGCCGATACATCACCTGAGAAGGAAAAGGCAAACGTTTTATCCATACGCTGTTCTAGTCTTAGATAATTTTATGGTACATTGGTTATTTTCATGCTGCAAGACACCTGATATCAGTTTCGGTCAAAGTGCAGGAAGCCTAAAAATTTCAAGGTGTACTTTCCTTCTTTCATACAGGTTTTTAAAAACAATGATAAATGCGTAGCAAAACTCTCTTTGGCTCATGTAAGTTCACTAATAAACCAGATGTCCTATGAATAAGTCCTTAGGGTCTAATATGCAAATATTGATGGTGCTGATAATCACTGGACCCTGGTTTCTGTAATTGTTTTTACCTTCATTATCTTCTATTAACTCCCATAAGAAATCCATTTTCCACTATGAAATCTGATGCTCGCAATGCAGCACATATCAAGGGTTTAATGGCCTGCCTTTCAATAAATTGAATTTAATATCTTTTATGATTCTTAGGAAGGACCAGAAGATAATAAGACCATGGCAATAGAACATTCAATGATCGTTTTCAGCCACTGAAACCTAATACAGAGGCTAACTGGTCCCTTGAAGCATGTCCACTTATTCTATGATGTATGCACAAGGTATCCCATCATAAATATTCTCGTAGTGGTTTCCTAGCGGCAGGATTAAGAAAAGCTTTGCCTTAAATATGCTAAGATGAAAAGAATAATACAGACTATCAACACCAGGGCTCTGTTCAAACCCTGTGGAGTCCAGCTGCAAAGAGATGGTATTCAAATATTTAGATTAATTCCTAAATGATAGCTTTGTAAAAAGGAGACGGTAAATTACTATCATCTGCAAAGTAAACTTTATTATTGCGTGAACGTTCTCCCTCCTTTCAAATCTTTTTGTCTCTTGTCCTATTTTTTTTTTCTCAGCTGCTTAAAGTTATGGCCTAATCCACCCATGTATTTGCCTCCACACCCCTTTTGCCCTGTATACTGTCTTTACAGGGATGAAATGATTATGCACGAGTAATTGAAAATAACTGGCAGGTCTAGCTTTGGCTTTACAGTGTAGGTCTGCTGCCACCTATAGATAAATCGCAGTATTTGCAAGGAGATGCGATATATGATTTGAAAAAGATTGCAAGGAGAACAGGACTACTACTACTACAGGGACCTTCTGTGGCAGAAAACATTAGTGGCTGTCTGCGCTACCGCGAATACCGTACAAAGTGTTATCAGTTTTCAGGTTGATAAATGAATCTGCCTGCCACGTCAGCGGCAGGTGCTGCTAAGTAATAGCAGTGATAATGTGCAACAGGCAAAAAGCAGGTAAAAAGAGACAGAAAAGAGAGGAGGTCACGTTTTAGGGATGTGATTTTTGTTTGTTCTCTCAGAAACAGCCAGGTCATGTTAAGGGTCATCCAACATACATGCATTATTAACTGGGAAGAGCAGAGGACCAGGTAGAATAGGAAATGTGGTAAGAAAGGGTAAGTGCCAGATTCCTCTTCACCTCCCTCTAGCCAGTACTTTTACTTATATCACTTTTTATCCCAAGGCTTCAAGTGCATTGCAGGGCTTTTATAAATAAAGATTTCTGTTTGTTATTTGTTATATGTTGTAGCTATTTTCTGTCTAGATACATACAGGGGAAGTTTGACAGCTTCTTAACAATAAACACAATATGCAGACTTTTCAATAGTTCTGAACATGAGATAACCATGTCCTGCTTTGGATCCTCTAAAGCACTCCATCAGCAAAAATTAAAGCCCCAAAATGAAACTTCTTACTCACTCCAAAATCCTCCATTTCAAGACACCAGGAGATCTTTTCATCCTAATTTCTAGTAACCTAGGGAAAACTATACTTTATGCTTATTTTGTGATTGGTAAAAGATCACTGAAACTGGCAAGTAACATACTTGCCTTTAGTCTAGAGTCAGGAAAAAAATCAAAACAGTGTAAGTTCCTTTTTATTATTATTATTTGGGAAAAAAAAACCCCAAACAAACAACACATTAACAGCCATCATCCAAAACATTAATCCCCTGCCAAGTTGAATAGATGTGGATTCAGTGAGGGAACCTGTAATAAAATTGGTGACTGCAGATGTGGGATTGGGTGTTAGAACATATTGGGAAAAAACAGAAAAGCAAATGAAGGCCAACACTTCTAGAGAATGCATATAGTACATCCCTGAGACAATACATGACAATTTTTGATAATTACTAACTAAAATGATTTTTTAAAAAAATATGCTTGCCAGTCTTGGACTGCTGCTGTTTTAAGAAAAAAAACCTTTGTATGTAGATTCCTTGGAAACAGATATCATTGAATCAGCAAAACACCTTTGTGCAAATTCTTTTAAAATGTCCACTGAGGAATCCCCTGCTTTCTGTGCAGTCAAGTTAGGCGGGGTGCCCTCACAATTACAAACTTGAATAAACAGTGGTTTATACAAAAAAATGAAACCCAGATTTTTAAATAATGTGATTTCTTCCTATGGATTTTGTCACCTGTTATGTACTGGAATAAGCTTTAAGAGTTTGATGAAATTCTGAAAAAACATGATAAAGATCTAAGTCAGAGCATTGTAGCTGTAGGGTACTGTATTTCATTCCAGATCTGCTAATTCCAGTTCTTTTTGACATCCTGTAATACTGAGAGCTAAGAAAAATACAGCACTAACCCAAATGTAAATCATTTTAGGGCTGAAGAAGATTCATCCTCCTTAATTCATTTTCATTGCATGCAAATGACTCAAATTTAGCACAGTGGCTTCTCTTTTTTGTGACAACCAATTTTCCTTTTTCGAGTCAATTATTTCCCTTGAATAATAAATATGGACTAGGGGTTAATAGCTGTATTGGAACAGAGCACCTGAGACAATTGGTTCCCATGACAACCAAACTCACTTCTTAATAATTTTAACTTACTTTGCCCCTCTATTCCAAATGAATGTATTAGAGATGAGAGAACCTTAAAATATCTTACGTACAATTCTTGCAGCCAAGCCTTTCAGATGGGACATCATGGACTTATACATAATCAATGATTTCTATCACCTGAAAATTAATCTAAAGAACAGCCAAACAAGTGCTACCCAGAGTGTCTTTGGGGAGCTCACTTTGACACCACGCTTACTTTGGATTCAGAAGGTATTGATAAGGCAGATAGGCCTTGGAAGACCACGTATATTTTGGAAAACTATTTTATTTGTAAGTAAAAAGCCAATGTCTTGGTTATTTTGGCTGCAGAGGTACACTGAGAAAGTCAACAGAAAGTCCATCTGAGAAAAAGCAGCATCCCATAGCTAGACCAAAAGCCTGGGAGCCAGGATACTAGGCTGCTGATTTAACTTTAGACTGTTTCTGACTGCCACTGACCTTCCAATGGTTTTTGCCAAGTCATGTAATTTCTATGCTGTGATAATTATTATAAATTGTCATTCCACTAGTCACAGCCATCATGAAATTTTACTCCGCTGAGCTACATCACCTGTTCCAGAACTTGCGACTCCAGTGCAGTGATTAGTCTTTCTAGAAAAAGTACTTGACAGTGTTTTATGTGAAATCATTTCTTCTACCATGGCTTTCTGCCTGTACGTTTCTTTGTCCTCTTTCATTTAAAATAAATAAGCCCAGTATCCTGGGAGTTTCAGCAAATACCAGCACCTTCCAGCTGTACACCCTCTAACCTCAAAGGTTACTCCTGTCCTGACGCATGCACACTGTATAAACTAATTCTTTGAACAGAGATGTCTTAAGTTTAAACAAAGGGTTTTCCTTGTAAATAAACTGAACTGAAAGGTGTGAATGGCATTTTCTCTTGTCTTCTCTTGCAAGGAATCTTTGCAAGAATGTGAGAATTTTCTTTAAAAATTAAGATTATCCATCTGTGCAGGTATTGCCATTAGACAGCAGTACATTTATTGTCACTTAGGTCCTGTGACAAAAAATCCATCCCGTTACAGATTACAATATCAGCTAGACCCACAATAGAAAGACCTTAGTGAAATTTCCAACAAAACAATTCCTGAGGATTACGGAACAGGTGGTATGTCAGGGTTTGCTCATTTCTTCACCAAATCCTTTTTAAGGTGGCCGAGTTCACTTGCTTGACATTCTCCATTCACATCCTTCTTCATCAACCTCTTACTTTGAGGATGTCACCGGTCACCAGATGTGCAAACTACATGGTCTTTGAGAAGGCCAGGAGAAATTCTGAACCTGTATATTGGAGCAGCTTAGACCTGGACCTAGAGCATACCCTCACCTTTTCTCTCTCCCCCTTGCCTCCTCTTGCCCCAGGCAGGGCTAACACACATTCAATCTGCAACCTCTTTGGTCTGCAAGACCAAACTTTTCTTGTACAAGAACCTCAGTTCAGAGGCAGAGCCACAGCTGTTTGTGCTTTCAGGGTATGCAACCATTTCAGTAAGAAATTTTCCCAACTTCCACGTGTAGTATTCATGCCATGCAAGCAGAAAGAACAACAAGAAATCATGGTAAGAGGGGAAGAAAAGTGTCTTGTAATAACAATGTGTGAAGGCACCAGAGTGGATGAGGATGCATTGTACACTACCTGCCTGTTGTTTTTTCTTTTTTCCCTCACTGGAAAGCAGGAAAGCAGAAAAGCTCCATCCCACTCTCATTCTCCTCACTCCTCTGTCTCACACACACGTATATTAGTGTTGCTGTTGGGAAACAAAGTGCTGATCTGCTTTTATTTCCCCTTTCTGAACACCGTGCTCCATGCTGAAAGCAGCTTGATGATACTCATCTGCCCTTTGACTTGCTGCTAGGAGTAGAGGGAATGAGATAGAGCCCCTGCATTTCTCCCACACCTTTCCTCCTCTCCCTCCCATTTCCCTGTAGCCAGAGCTGGAAATTTGCTGCTGGGAGGGCTGAACTACGTGGGAGAGAGAGCATTCAAAGCAGACCCTGCTGCAGTGTAGGCAGTCTGTGCAAACATTGCCAAAGCATCTAACAAAACCGAGCCCCTCAGGCATTTCTCAAAGGTGGATCAAATCCATCGAGGATAACATTACAGTCTGTTCAAGCGCAGAATGTCTCTGCCTCCTCTGTTCTCGCTCGTTCTCAGCAGCAGGTGAGGGGCTTGCCTACGCTGCTGCAGCAGGCTGGAAGTGCCGCCTTTGTCCCCAGGTTTGTTTCCTTCCCCTGTCGCGGGGACTTGATCTTAACAAGGTATTTCTAGGCACTGTGATAAAACACTGTGGTGAGAAGAAATGTGTCACCTCTCGGGGAACAGGGTGTAGGTGTGAGCGCAGCAGCAGCTCTGCAGGGCTCCTGCTTGGTCGAGCTTCGTTGCGCAGATGTCGCCCTTAAGCAGTACGAACAAGAGGAGCACTGGAAAAGAGGGAATGTACCCGATTTTGGCCCAAAGTGGCAGGGGGAGAGGCGTGACTTAACTGTTGGGTGGCACTGTTGGAAGCTGTATCTGACAGTGGTCACCTTGGTACCTGACACACAGCCTGTGTCACGGGAGACCTGTAAATTCAACATTGTAGAGCTAGGACTGCAGTGGTTCATTCTGCTGAAAGAAAAGCAGCAGCAGCACTTGTTCTCAGAGCTGGACAGATGAGAAGCACACAGCATAGCATCCTCCTCTGATGGAGTGTTGTGGCTTTGCCAAGCCAACAACTACTACGACAAAACCCAGGCAGCGATAACACAGAAGATCCCAACTGCACCAAAACAGTTCTTGAAATGCACTGTGCATCTGGCGGCAGAATTTAGCAAAAAACACAAACCGATCTGCACACATTTAGCCTCAAGAGCATCCTTCCCTGCACCGCATAAGTAACATTCTCTCCTGCTCCCACATCTGACTCATGCTCATAAATTCTCCAATGCTGTCACCAGACATAACTCAAAGATTTTTTTTCTCCTTTTTAAATAACAAGTCTGGATGCAACTGCAAAGATGCTGTTACTGACACACTGATAGTATTAATTGCAGTCAAAAGACTTGCCAGTATTTTCTGTAAGATAAATTAGCATAATTGATTCTCCTATTTTCTGCCTTCTGCATTCTTGTATTTATACCACCTGTTCTCACCAGCAGTTCATTCTGGCCCCGATCCTGGGAGGAAGGCTCCCCAGGCTAACTCCCTCACTTCAGTAGATGTTTGCATAAATGCAGAAATCTATGTATGCTGAGCTTCTTAGGGGACTGGAGCCATTTTACTTTTTTTTATCCCCCTACAAAACCTGATATTAGCATACATGCTTCATCTTTCGGTTTTTTTCTTTCTCTGTGAGCGCTCTGAAAGTTCCCTCTGAATAACAGAACATACAGCTAATGGACACTGGTCTAGCTGGACATGTTCGGTGACCCTGACCTGCTTTTGCTCAGACATCAACAGCAAATCAGTCTAACATTGCTTGTCCTCGATACCCATCATCGCTGACTGAAAGCTGACCTTGCACTGTTAGCTCTGAATTTCTAGCTAAGGTTTGTCTCCAACATAACTCCACAGGAACAGTTCTGATGCAAACTGCCTTGAGCCATCTTTAGAATGGAAACTACTAAGTGGAGTAAGTGGATGATAGTCCACACTTGAGTGACAATTGTACTGAAACTCTTTGAAAGAAGGGCTTTTGGAAACCAAAACAGTCATTTTGTTTTTGATTCTAAAGAGAGTGCTTTGCAGGTCTCAGATCCCACTGGAGTCATTCACTCAGGCTCACTGGGTCACATCCAGCTTACTACTGCTGCACATACGCAGCTACACAGAGGGCTGATTTTCAGACCGTTCGAGTGTCTGAATTTTTCACCCCTTTTGTTTGTTGCTATTTTTAAACACTTCACTTCAAGTTTAGACTTCAGCTTTATAAATGTAGGAAATCTAAAAATAATCGGCCACATGAAAGAAGAATAAAATGCTACAGAAAACAACAAAAAGTAGTTGGAAAGACTTCAGAGACGAATCGAAGCAAAGGAAGTTCAAAAGTCTGCAGGAGAAGGTTTTGCCATGCCATATGTTTACCAGCCCTATGCATTACGTCTTGTAACTTAGACAGGACAGGCCCCAGCCTGCAGAGCAGCTGGCCGGGATATGGAAAAGGCTGGGGAAAAGGGGCAGCAGAGGATGGTGGTGATAACTCGGGAGGCCACGGTCTTTCGCAGGCGTTGCTGATCAGCTGTCAAACACAGGCTGAGCTAATGACTGAGTGACACTGTCTTTTGCAAGATACACAAAGCCCACACCTAGGTTGCTAGACTGTATTAGCATTTGCATTCCATACTGCCCTCTTCCACACTTTTGTTTTGGTTTTTTTTTTTTTCATTTACATGCCTTTATATACAATTTCTCTTAACCCTTCCCTTCAGTGTTTTCAGCTGGAGATACACCATAGGCCATCCCTATCTCCAAGACATCTGTTGTAAGTCAAAGTCTCGAGGAAAACAATATAATTGTATTTTTTGCCTTTTAGAAAAATAAAACACTCTTTTTTTTTTAGTTTTAGAAAATATTTTTGACTCCTCAACTCTCCAGTAGATAACTGGAAAGACCCTGGTTATTTATTCAAGACTGGGGTAATATTCTGACTGTAGAGCTATAGTGTATTCAGTCATTTGGAGAGCCTGCCACACAAGGAAACCAGTATTGGAGCATCCCTTGGAATATTTTATGTACCTGTGGGGTTCACTGGAGGTACACACTCAGATTCCAGCCAAGCTAGTTTTTTCATTCACTGCTTCAATGATCACAGAAACGTGCAGGCACCAGTAAAGCAGAACATAGTTTTGAAAATCAAATTTGAAAACTTTTGACATCGACATTAATGCACATAATTTTTTTTCAATTTGCTCTCGCTCACTTAGAAAGAAGCATTTAAGCACTAAGAGTTCTTCATGGCACAAAGTTGTCCAGGGAAACCAGCAAGGAATCTCCATGGAAAATCAAACCCAGAAATGGCATGGATTACCCATCACCTGGAAGGACACAGCACCTAGAAGAATGCTGGGTGAGCATGAATCCTATTGACTATCTGATATGTGCTAGAAGATTTGTAAAAGCATCTGGAGGAAAGAAAATGAACTACAAATGTTATGTATTTACAGAATGGGTGAAAGGCAAATCTGACTTTAAAACACCAGATCAGTGCTTTCAGAGACATTACGGAATAATCTCGAGGGTGATGGTAGACTTGTGTGGTACCTGTCATTTGCTGGGTGATCTCAAAACTATTAGCCTCATCCTGTTCTATAAGCAGAAGAAAAAAACACCAGTACTTACCTAAATACTGTCTCTGGTAGAAGGTATGGTGTTAAGGGAGTAACAGTTTGCAAGCGATGAGATTTTCCCCCAGCATGCTTTTTTTCCAATATTAAACCAAGTCATTTACATGGAAATAGGAAGAAAAGGAAGTTTGGTTATTTCAGAATAAATTCCTTCTCCTATCTTCATTGGCACATAAAATGGAGATTAGGGAGTAGTATTTTTTCTAACTGTCCCTAGTCTCTGAAACAATAACCCATTAGCCACGTAGCTCACCATAAATTGATTGCAAAACTGCCTGTTTCATGAATTATAGCAGTCTTTCAAGCAGTAAGAAGTAAAGTTGCAGCAATTTTCCATGTCTTTAATTTTACTGTCAAAAGGTATATATGGGCTATGTCCTGGAACTGATGGATTTCAAGGAGAAAAATTAAATTTCATATATTAATAGGTAAAAAGAGGGGCTTTGCTGGTATAATTTTAATCTAATTATTAACTCAAGGAAAAGGTTTTGTGAATCCGAATGTAACATTAGCATATACTGCACAATGCTGTTAATGGTCTACATGCTGTCTAGATTGTAGTATTGATAGAATTGTATTTCTTTCAGAAAGTAGATTTACGTTCTCAAAATAAGAAAGAACGGGGGGAGATGAGGAGAACAGCTATTTTTAAGCATAGCAACATTTTAGTTTCTATGCCAGGGGACAATTTATTTCAGCTTTTTCATCTTTGTTTGCTGCTATTGTTACAATGAATGAGTGAACTTAATTAGCACTGCAAGGAAGGGGCCATGTTCCCAAAGCTCTCTACATGGGAAAAATATTTAAAGAACATGGAGCAGAAAAGGATAAGAAATGCTTGGAAAGAACAAAAGCACTACATCACCTTTTTCTACTTGCAGCAAACGCAGTTGTCTGTAGTATCTCCAAAGAACAATTTCAGAAGTGTCTTTGAGATTTTCCTAAAACAAATCAGATTGCAACCTTCTGCATACGTGACACTCATAAAAAGGCATCTAAAGAAATGAACAAAGTAATCACTCCATCTGAACTTAAAAAAAATAAACTTTACACATGGTGACACAACTGGATGACGTATATTGGACCTCTTTAACCTATTCACTGAAACTCATATCTAAGTGGGCATACAATATGGACTCCTGACTATTATAAATGAAAAATATACTCAAGATAAATCAGTTGGCGAAGAAAGCAGGAAATCCAAGGTCTTCCCTTAGATCTACTTTTATTATGACTTTGGGCAACAGATTCTGAAGAAACTAGAGAGTTCTTTCCTTTTACTTTAAGTAGAGTTACATCAGGCAGTTCAGGTTTTATGTTTCATGTCCCCATCTGTAGAAGAGAGATAACATTATACTTTTTTTCCCTCTGAAACACGCCTGTTCTTTTGTGTTATTATTTTAAACACTGTGGCACAGGAACAAATACGTGCCTGTTGAGGGGCCCACATTTCTCAGCTGGAGCCTCACAGAGTCTCCCAAAATCTACTCCTACCAGTGGAAAGGATCGCACATAAGCAGAAAACATAGAAAGCCTCACAGAGGTGGATGTGTGCTTTAGCATAACACAAGTTTGTACCTAAAAGCTAAAGATGAACATATGGCCAGCCTCACAAGTATTCCTCTTCTCTGCTCATGCTGCTGTGGTTTGGAGCTATTCAAGTAAAAAACACCCAATGCGAGACACATCCTTAAATATCAAGCTTATCAGGCCAGAATACTTTCTGTTCTAATTCCTTACAGCATCCAGGCCTTAAACTGTAAGTTATTGAAAAGCTTTCATTTGTACATTACATCTAAGAGTGGGGCCTCCAAAAAAAGATGGGGTTTGGAGCATCAGGATCCAAAATGTTTTCAAGTTTTAAATAAAAACTTAAAGCAACATGAAAAGAATCTATGAAGTTCTCATCCACCTTCTTGTAAATGTGAAAGATTCAGCTGATACATACGTATATATTTTTGACAATTTGCTAACTGATACTCTGTGTAAGAATAAATGAAATATTTACCTGACAGCAGCAACTACAACAAAAATCCCTCCATGAATTCCCTTGGAAGTCTTCCAGAATCATGCAGGTGATATTTTGTTGCTGTTTTGTTTTTATATTCTCTTCAACACACATCACATGTCACCTCCTGGAGAGATATTTTCAGAGTTATCTTTAAATAAGTGACTTTCTTTTCAAATGCTTGTGGCACACAGGAGGGAGCTCATTTTCCACACCTGATCATGGCTCTTCCTTAGACAGCTGATTTGACGGCAAGAAATGATCATCATGGTGCTGGTGATGAAGATAGGGCTGGTATAAACAGCTTCTGGTATATAAGCAGCAAATTCGAACTGTAAGATTCTGCTTATGATCAGTCAAGAACACAGGTTTGAAATAACGTAATACCTATAAAAATCAGATGTGAGCTTTTAGGGTACAAGGAAAATGGCACAAATGGACACCTGTACAACTTCTGGTCACATCCATACTAAGAGAAGCTGACCATGACTAAATGATGTGATATCAGTATAATCATCCTGATGGTTGTAATGAGGAAAGTCATTAGCTGCAAAGTGAAGTTGCAGAAATCTAATGTAATCTAACTTCCTTGTACATTCAGTAATCTTCCCTAAATAGTATTATAATGCCATGTCCAATTCATATTTCTCTCCTCACAGATTTAAACAGAGGAGGCAGTGACACACTCGTTCTCTTTACAAATGAAGCATCCCAGTGACCTGTCCTGATTTGCATTCAAAAGTAAATGTCCGGTTCTTTATGAAAAGGTTGCTCTTAGCCACCAATGTATTTTCTTCTTGGGAAAAGGAACGCAACCAGTTTCTGCATGCTTTCTCTTTATATCTCTTCTGACATTCCTGTAATTCTCATTCTGTTCTAATGCAGGTAACATGGCAAAATTAGATATTCAATATTTAAGTCATCAGTGTTCCCATTACTTCCAGACTTCATTATTGCTCAGATGCAATTTTAAATTCACCAGATCATGCCATCATGCCTTCTCCAAACCTACCCTCCTCACTCAGGCTAACCAGCTGGGGTAGCTAATTTAGGACTACAACTTGCACCCTGCCCTTCTGCCCTGGATGCCAAGAGCCCTCATCTTCCAACAGGCACCAAGCGCCTTAGCACCCAAAAGGCAATCTTTCTCATCTCTGTTTGACCGCTGCTTTGTCTCCTCCGCATGGACCTTGCTACATTGATCTGTCCCTCCCTAACTTCCAGTGAAAGCACTTACAATCTTTTAATGATCTCTTCTGCTCAGGCGGTGAATATACTGCTCTGTTAGACGTCGAGTAAACCCAACACAGTATCTGCTACCTGAACCTTCAGAGGATTTCTACTTCTTAAATCCAGCCATGAAACTTTTCTAGTGGTGTTCAGCAATTTTTTTTCAGGGACCTGAGGACATTTCTGTGCTGCAGACAGCTGCGGATAAAGTTATCATCAACATCACACACTGGCTTGAGAGATGAAACAGATCCAAGTGAATAACTAATTAAAAGAATGCATAGGTTGTTACCCTTTGCTCCTATAATGAAGTGCTGAAGCATTAATTTCCTGACTGTCTTGTAATTTGATTTCTCATAAACTGTAATGTCACTCCCATTAATAGCTGCACCAAGAAATGACAGGTGGTCAGCAGAACTTGTGCAGGGATGCTTTAACGGTCATGCATTACTCCCTGAAAGCTGCGAGATTAACACATCTGCTGCAGACACAGGAACGGCGAGCCTGTAATGGATAGTGTGTTTACTTTGCCACTGCTCTATAAATCCTGTAGAAGGTAGTTTTTTACAACTTAACCATATATTCACAGTTTAAAACCCAGGAGCACAAAAGACTAATTCCCACCCGCCCCCATTAGCATTAAGGGCCCAATTTGCCTCAGCTGTTGGTGGTGGGAAGGCACCAAGACATTCGACCTCCTTTGCAAAGGTGCATGGCACTGCAAGGGTTTCCACCCATGGGGGTGATTTTTGCAGCACCTGGGGGTGTGCCAAGGCCAGACTCAGCAGATATACAGACCCAGATGTCCCCACTGTGTGGAATGGTGACAGCATACCCATGCCAGGGCTCCCCAGCAAGTGTGCTCAACTGTGGCAAAGGGCTGTCTCCTGTACCATTCTGTACCATATCAGCTATATTTAGGGGTAAATATGATTCTAAATCCAGATGTTAGGCTTCACTATGGCAAGCCATCAATGGTAAAAGCAATTTTATCAATGCAGATGGAAGTGCTGGCTCAAGGAGAAGCCATTTCTGTGATCAGTGGTTTGGAGGCCTCAGCCATGTGCCTTAGGTGCATCAAGAGGAAGGCTCGTAGTTTGGAATATGCAATATATACAAGAACTGATAATGAATATTAAATCAAGGTGTGTTTTAAACTCATGTTCAGAACTGAAAGTCGCCAGCTGTGTGGTTTGCATGTCTAACACATGGGAAAAAGTTCAATTCTCACCATGTCTTACAAGGGTCCGGTAAAGCATCTCTTACTGTAACGGAGCTGCAACTGTCATACTTGCAGGAGTGAATTTCACATTTTAAGACTGAATTTCCTATGTAGAATGCATGCAAATAGTATGTAAACCCTTAATGAAGTGAGTCACAAGCTATCACAACTCCAAGTATCAGAAAGGAGAAGCTAAAAATAAAGCACTGATGATTAAACTAGCAGTTGGATCTTCCCTTTTACATGGAGGACAAACTCAGTCGATGTAAAAACCAGCCTTTTAAAACAATACAGAGAACAATGGTTTATTCTGCATACAAGGTGAGTAAAAAAGCCCCTCTGATTACTGTCACTCAGGATTGTAGCTGTCTCATAACTATGTTCTAGTTTAAGCATGTGACCTCTAACTAAAGGATGCTAAAATATTCAGAGTTTGGGGAAGGTCTCTGAAGCCTGCCCCAAAGAGTCTGTGCTCCATTTGTTAAAGCAATTTAGTACTAATAAATCAGCTTTGTGGGCTGAGATCATCATTTTGACAAAAATGTCAAAAAACATACAGCAAAAAGTGCAAAGATGATGTCTGTTGAAGCCCAAGCTGTGTGTACGTGTAAAAATACGCATGTGTGTTTCTATGTGTCTGGGTATGTGCCATGATAGAAACAGTGAGGCCATTTACCAGCACTTACATTTTCCACCAAGACCTCAGTGTTTTTCTTGTATTTATAAACTATTCAAAATGTATAAGAAAATAGGTGAGGAGAGAGGAGGGACAGCAAGGCAATAACTTGAAAATGAAAAGAATGACTGCAGCGCTTTGTATCGATTTCTAGCAGGCAGGGACATGTCAGATAGTATTTAAACCATCTGCTGGAGACATTTGGATTATTCTTATCATCACATTATCTCCCAGGTAGCATTTCCTCCAATAAATAAAAGAACTCTGTGTTTAAAGATAAAAGTCAGATTAATTATTAACTTATTCAAAGGATCCATTTATAGATACTTACTTTTGTGGTTCTTCTCTGCTTGTTTATTCTTCCCTTTTGTTACATTCAGTTGTAATTTCCTTGCTGAAGTTCTTTGTTTGTTTTAGGATGATTATGGTCTTTTAGCCTCACAATAGCATCTGACCCAGTTAATTTCCCATTCATTTGAGCAACAACAAACGGATTTACATTTCCCCCTATTTTTTTCAGTAATCAAGATGACGTACAGTACCTTGCTGCTTCCAATTCACAGTTTTCCTAAAATCTGTGTTTGCCTGACTCTCTAAAAACAGATGAAGGGTATCAGAGGGGAAGATGAAAGCAGCTTTCATCTTTGGCCTCCATTCAAGAAGGATGGACACCCTTCCTTGTGCTGATGGCGTGAGAGGGCTGGAGCACTTCAGCCAGCAGTAGTGCTAGAAAGCAAAAATGGGTGAGCTGGGCACATTAAGGCATATTTAAGCCATATAGCACTGATTACCGCTAACATTACCGAGCCCTTTACAAGGATAGCTCTTTATGTATCTGCTTTACATATAAGAGATACAAGCAGTGGGTAGCCAGGCTGGGTCATTTAGTATTATGAAAACCATA
The DNA here is from genome assembly GCA_035590275.1 of Ibycter americanus. Classification (NCBI taxonomy): domain Eukaryota; kingdom Metazoa; phylum Chordata; class Aves; order Falconiformes; family Falconidae; genus Ibycter; species Ibycter americanus. The sequence goes on from JAVJGI010000063.1 coordinate 70,033,537, forward strand.
ACCAAAGTTAAAGATAAATAATAAAATTAACCGTGGGTTTAAAGAAGATTTTAATTGTATAACGTGGGTTTTTTAAAGCATATAGACTATTACATAAATCTGGATTTTCATCATTATTCTTATTATGCCTGACACCCATTTAATTCTTATTATGTCTCTCCCCACCCTGCCCAAGACGTGTAAAGAGATGGTATTTGTGACACACATATATATTGTCATCATTGTGATATAGTAGTGTCATGATGCCTGGATATTACAAGATGAAAAGTACACCATACTACTTGTGAAGTGCATGATGACTACAGAACACCCTATATCTTGGAAGGAATTTTATATTTTATAAAATTGGATCAGGTCACCAATCTATTGGGAGCTGATGTATATGATGAGTAAAATCATGTCACAGAAAATATTGTTCACTAGTGGATGTAGTGCATAATTTTTCTTACAGCATTTTTGAAAAATGGAATTGCCTATAACTAGAAAAGCTAGCTCTTCATCAGCTCTCTGCGGCCAGCAATGCCATTCTCTCAAGAGGTACTCCACATACCCATCACTCCTAAACTTCACCTCTTAATCAGTTCTAATCTTTAAAAATTCTATGGTGCTTTCCTTTGAAACTTGGTGTTAACAGTGTCCTGGCCAAAGTCCACCTTATATCATTATCACCTACATAGAATTTATTCTTTTTTCAATTTGGGTAAATTTGTCTTTTTATTCCTGAAGTAATTTATATGTCCTTAAACCATTTCTGTCTTTCTCTCAAGACATGGCTGTTGTTCAGCAGCCAGTTTGATTTAGTCTGGTACATTCTCTATCTAATTCAGCAGAAGATGTGAAGAGCAAAACAATTCTAATGAACTTCTAGATCCTGGAATCAAAGGGCCATTCTACTTATGTGTTTCTCTTGTTGATCATATTACTTTTATAAAAAACTAATTAGTTAGTCTATTAAAATGGCTAGGGCCATCCTGGCTGCTGTGGGATGAAAATGTTGAAATTATTGTTTGTATGACAGCAATAATTAGATGTATCAATCTAGACTGGACCTTATTTTACTATGTAACTTAAGCAATTACCTTCATATATAGGAAGCTGACAATCTAGATGTGCAATGCGACAACTATTTTTGTTATTATTATCACCATGTTCTTGCTATTAGTCCCTTTTTACAGGTCTTCAAATACACATGCAGTGCCGCTCCTGTCTAAATATCCAGAGTGTATCTGGAGCAAGGGTGGGACCTCAAAAAGACGTTACCTAAAATAATAATCTAAATACCTTAAAATCCATAGGGTGAATCACCCTCTGCAAGTCACTAGTTATGTCTAATGTCTAATATCTAACAAAAAGAGTTGGAACATGCATTCAGCCTAGCTTTTGATGGCTAAAATGAGACCATACGTTAAATGGCCTGTCAAAGGTCACAGAGAAAGACTACAAAAATAAAGACAAATGCACAAGCCTTATCCAAGTGCTTTAGCCATAGGGCCGATTTCTTCATGTGGTACTTAAAAGAATACGAAAGAAGTATTTGTTTATTTAAATGAATAGTAGAGAGCACATATATTCACTGAGGAAGACAAAATGAACTAAACGAGTCACCACTGTTTTTTCACTTGGTCTTTTCATTCAAAAAACATGTCAAACAAATATTTATCAGCTACTTTAATCCCTGCAATCCTTGCAGAAAGCTAGCAATTGCCAGTTTCCTTATACATTTATAGCACATAATACAATGTGTTCTCAGTTTCCTTTGAGGAGGGGGGGGGAAGGATTTCTGCCTTTTTATATACATGGTGCATTATTTCTTTAAAGTCCACGTACATAAACACACACTTAAACCAACTCACATCTGGGTATGACATTTCTGAGTCACCCTTGTTTTTTATACGCTAGCCCATACAGAGCTGCCCTTGGCATCATCCACTTCTTTTAGTGATGTGCCTGTAGTGTGGGGTTCTTGTATTATATGAGACTTGTTATACAGAACTGCTGTGTTATGCCTGCCCAGAGGAAACTCATCAGCTACAACCCATCTGCTTATTCACAGTTCCCTCATTGATTATTCATGAAGAAGCTGCCTTAGAAAGCAGGTATTGGTCGTGTTAGTGATCATCACCTGCAAACATCAAAATCTTCAGTGTTATCATCTCTGCTTTTGCCATATGTGACCTTGAGAGCAGTTGGGCTCTGTGGCAGAGCCTTGGGTTTGATATGCAGGCTCGGGAGCTGGTTTGCTCTGTTGCATCAGTAATGTTACCCTTTAGCATGGGTTTCTGCACATATGGATGATGTTCAGCCTACTTTCATTCAACAAGAAAAAAAATGATGTTTCTGTTGCCCAGGACAAAGAAAAAAAAACAAGAAAAAAAAAGAAAAAAAAAGAAAAAAATCTTCCATAAATGTCAGATCCGTTTAAAAATTGAATTACAAGCAAAATAGAAAAAAAACACCCACAAAACAAAAACGAAAAAACACCCAAAACAAAAGCACAACCAACCCACAAAATAAACAAAGAAAAAGTCACCTCTAAACTCCAGCTGTGGAGATTTGCTCAAAGATATAATTCTGGTGAATTAACCTGTGGACTTTTGCCTGTTATTTGCCCAGACCCTCCTCCCTTCTCCTTCAGATATCTCCAGCCTATGTACTGTTCAACGTTACATACTCTTTCTTCTTGCCTTGACACATAGGCCTTTCTACTGCTTTTTCAATACCAAGATGCTGTATCTCCTTCAGGTTACCAATATGTAAAATAAATGTTTCTGTTATGTGAATGTTCAAAGGAAAATGCACCTCATTAAACAACAAAACAATTTTTGGCATATATTTCCATTGGCAATGTTTCTTTCTCTTTCCTGGGGGAAAGGGATGTTCTATCAACCTCCTTTTTAATGACCTGTCTAGGAATTCATTTTGTTAAAAGATAAAAGGATGAATATTAGCCAAGGTAGAGAATACAGTTGGATTTTCTTGGCAGAGATAATTCTTTCATGTGTCACCATTGATTACTGGCATTTTCTGTTACAGCTGCAATACAGTCGCATTTCAGTAGTTAACTTTGTGTCCCTACTATCTTCATAGATAACATTTTTTCCTCCATTTCTTGTCAGTTAAACTTCTAGGGTGAAAGATAGTGATACCTTACCACCTGGGTGTGAATTCCTCTAAGAAGGAGAGGCAAATATTTGCTTGTTTTGTTTGCATTTCAAGAAATATTTGAAAAACATTCACCAGTCCCGTCATATTTTGATTTAGCTTAGGCTGTATTCTGAAATAGCATCCGTTGTGCATCAACAATGTACGTGAAAATGTTATTCACAAAGGTTGAAAGATAAGTGGCAAAGTCACCCTATAAATCCAAAATTAAAATGCAGATATTACACTAAGTTTAATCTGTATACTGGAAAGCACCAGTATACTTCTTGGAAAAGTGATCAGCCTGTTTCAATTGGTAGGCAATACTGTTGGAACAAGCATAGTGATTTTAAACCCAAAAGGCAGCTGTGACTAAGGCAGGTTTAGCTCACAGTGAAAGTGGACTCCACTGAGCTTAATTAGTCCATAGGAGTGGTGTGCTCACGGACTAAGGCTCAGCTGATGTGCGGTGACTTGCCCCATGGCTTCCTGTGCAAGCCCACGTCCTTGAGACGGTCCAAGGGAGAGAGCAGTGGTGAAGCTTAAGCTAGTTCGCAGGTAAAAGAAAGATTGTGAGGTGAAGTAAGAAAGGAGATACAAATGTTTATTAAAAGAGGGGGTTAGAACATAGGTGTCCTGGTTAGACTGTGGAGGGAATAAGAGACTAAAGTACAGCAGAGCCTTAAAAATGGGGGCAAAAAGCCTAAAGTTGCAAGAGAAATAAGTGAGGGTGCATAAAATGAAAAGTAATTTGACTTAATGGTTTTCTTTCGCTTTGTCTGTTTGCATTCCTAAGAACTCTACAGGCGGTTGGATGCAATACTGCCAGATCTGAAAGAAAGAGCGAGAAGGAAGGCAGAAATTCAGGGCTTTTTCCATACTGTGCTGGGGATATCACTGGGAGATGCCTGATGTGTTGTCAGAGATCTCTTTGCTTAATATACGATTCTGGAGAGACTGGAATCATGAGTTGTGGTGGCAATCTTAAGCATGAGCTGAACTGCGTCTTTCTCTGATGAACAAAGTTGCCAAAGGTGCTTGCCTGGATCAGGCCATCTTTCCTTACAGTCATTTCTGTAGTATGTGCTATGCGTTATTAAAGTACAATAAAGCTTCTTCCACTGATTCCCATTTTACAAAACCTTTCATTTTCTTATCATCTCTTCTTCATCCATCTACTTTTTGGTGACTATAATATTAGGTCAACAGTGAAAAGTCTACAGGCCTGAACTAGCATCTATATTTTAAGAAGACAGACAGAAACTGCTTCTCTCATGACATTTTCTGTCTTGTTATTGATTTTCTGAGTCTGTCTAAAAAGAGTTTTAAATTCATTAGAGATGGATTCTTTTTAGTAAGTGATCAATCAATAAAGTACACCAATCACTGTTGATGACACCAACAAATTAAAATGGCTTTTTTAATTGACATAGCATGTAAAAATGTTATTAATAAATTGCAGAGAGAGTTTTTCATCTATTTGGCAGACAAATTAGGAAACTTTATGGAGATTTTAATGTTAATTGTAATAAACAGTGTGATTCTAGCACTGCTAAAAAGTGCCAGACAGCTAGTTCTGTGGTTTTATCTAGAATATATAGAAGTTGTAGCTGTACAAGTTTCCTCATATTGCCCTCCAAATACAGCGCAGTGTTGCTCTGGAGGGATGTCATTAGAAATGCATCTTATTTTTCATGCCTCTCCTTGTCCTTGAACTCTCTCTTTTAAGACTGAACAGTGAGAAGGCTAGAGGATGGTCTTGTGCTTCTGCTGGGGTCTGGGCTGCGGTCACCCCAGAACCAGCAGTTAGACGTTTCACTTTATCAATAAGCACAGATTTGAGAGCAGAATGTTGAAAGTCTTTATGTCTCATTCTCGTATCCTTAGCCTCTGGAGTTCCAGCCTTCCTTTATGAGATAAATTATACCGTTATAGCCTTGTCTCCAGGCATTTAAATCAGACTTCTTAATATACTAGAATATGTTTATGTTACTTCCTACACCGACAACAATTACAGCTGTGTCAATACTGTGGGCTGCGTTTCCTCTGTGGTTCTGGTACCCAGATGTGCCTCTTAGCTGTGTCCCAACTGCACAATGGGAAGAAACATGGATGTTTGCAATCCCTCCATTTGCCCTGGCTTCCCATGAAAAGAAACTCAAGTGTCCAGAAAGGAGGGAGCTACGCTGTGCTCCAGCGGCAGAGCACCAGGAATATGGGATGCTGCGAGGAGTACAGCTGCCCCTGAGCATAGCTGCAGTCTTTGAGGGGATGCTGCAGAGATAACAACCGACAGATGCTCGCTCCTTGAGGAAACACCACCAAGGACTCATTTACAAACCAGTGACCTTTGTGCTTAAGAAGGAGGTGTTTCTAATTGGGTATGCCTGATTTCTGCAGTGAACTAATACATTTTCTCAAAGCCAGCTTCATTTCCTTGTCCTTATGCATTTTTTTGTAAATCAGACACATGTAAAGACTTTGCATTGTTTTTCTTCTGAATTACCTTCCTAATACATTTTGTCTGCCTGCTCATACTGTTTTCTGTTATCACAAATAGAAATCCAGCTTCTAACAATAAATATTTAAATGTAATGAATTTTTTATACCTTATAAGATTGGATCTCGACTTGTCATAAACATGTGTAGATTATACTTAAATTTACTGACTAAACATAATCACTGCTAGATGACATTAAAAAAGGGTGAATCCAAACTCTGCTAGAAAAATGCAGGGTAATAAATGAATCCAAAGACAAGCTGTAACATCTGGTTTGGTTACTTGGAGGTTTCTAGTCACTGTTTCATGAGGGGAAGTTTTTGCATGGTTTAAACTTCACTGTCTGGGGTCCTGACCCTGCTGCTTTCACTCCGCAGAGTGACTCAGGTGATCGCTCCATTTATAGCATCAGCCTGAATGGGAACTGTAGAATCTGGATGTCGGATCTCACCCAGAAGGGGATTCCTTTTGGCTAGAAAGGACTTTAAAACAAGCCGTTACAGAGAAGCAATGGTTTATCATGCAGAGCTGCTCTCAGAGCCAAGCAGCTCCCCAGGAGGCTGCTTCTGAGCTCAGCTGCTAAGTACCATAACATCAAAGACATGCGAGGGGATGAAGAAAGGGGACCACAGTGAGCATGGCAACACCCCTCACCACAGCATGCTGAAGGCAATACCACAATGTTAAGGAGTGTTTTATTCTAACCGGCGCAAGATTAAGGTAAAATAATTTTAATCCACACTCAGGATCAAGATGATAACCTCAGAAAGGGAGGAAACCTGTTACAATAACAACGTTAGTCCTGTCTTCACCTCCCCAGCACTGCTGGCATCAAGTGTTCAAAAACCATGTCAGGCCTGAAAAAAAATTATGTTCTTTTTCTCTTAAGCAGTTTTGCTTCACTTAAGTCATATTTTAAATGAGTAATAATGTAAAAGTCACAAGATTTCAGGAGTTGGGATACTATAAATACGTCAAAGGTATGTGAGATTCACAGTACAGTCCTAAAGAAAACACCAGTTGTTAGACCTGGCGAAAGCAGAATCTCAGTCACCTCTCACCGGTATGTTCATCCCTTGGACTCTGACCTCGCAATAACCTTCCTGTGTGACTCCCCGTGGTTATGTGAGAGTCCAGGCAGCTTATTTTAGGCAATGGAAGCTTATCTCCAAGCTTCCATCTGCCACTGTTTATTCTTGATGAATCATGTGTCAAGTATTATCACATTCTGGATCTGCTTTATGTCTCCTTCTCTGCTAAGAATACTAAAAAAAAATACCACACCCAGACATATGGGGACAAAACCAGAAACAAAGCAAACCAAAGCAAAAGAATTTAGGGGGGCAGGGTGGTGGTTTGATTTTCGTTTATTTTATGTATATATATGAAATCCACAAATTTATAAATCTGTCCTTTTCCTTTTGCATATTCCTAAGATGGTGTTTTAGTGCACTGACATTCAGAGAACGTATGTCAGAGTTACTCATTCTATGTACGTTCATCAGCGAGAGCATGTGTGCCCATTCAAAGCAAGGAACAGGTGCTGTGGGGCATGGCTCAGTTAATAGCAGAAGAGCACAGCTGAGACAGCAATCCAGCAGAGCAGTGTTCATAGAATCACAGAACCATTGAGGCTGGAAAAAACCTTTAAGATCATCAAGTCCAACTGTCAACGCAGCACTGCCAAGCTCACCACTAAACCATGTCCCTGAGCATCAACATGTCTTCTAAACACTTCCAGGGATGGTGACTCCACCGCTCCCCTGG
>JAVJGI010000063.1:70041391-70145642 GCA_035590275.1 Ibycter americanus
CCAGCCCCCCCAGGCCCCTTCCCGCCGGGCCCTTCCCTGGCTGGCGTGACCCTGGTGCAGGGCCCAGCACTGAGCCCTGTTGAACTTCATGTATTCTTGCACTTCATGAACTTTAATGTCTTCTTGCAGTAAAAAAGTCCAACTCTTTGAGATAATGACTACATTTGGGGAAATCAGGGTCTCTTTCTGGATATGCCCAGGTGCTGTGGTTTAACCCGGCAGGCAGGGGACCACCACACAGCCTTTGGCTCACTCCCCTCAGTGGGATGGAGGAGAGAGTTGGAAAAAAGGCAAAACTGGTGGGGTGAGATGAAGACAGTTTAATAGGACAGAAAAAGAAGGGAAAATACCAATAATAATGCTAATGATGATGACGACGATAAAAGAATATACAGAAGAAGCGATGCACAATGACATTGCTTGCCTCCCTCTGATGGATGCCCAGCCAGTGCCCCAGGCCACCCCCTCCGCAGCCAACTCGCCCCAGTTTTACTGGTCAGCATGACGCTATACAGTAGGGAATATCCCTTGGGTCAGCTGGGACCGGCTGTCCACCCTCCCAGCTCCTGGTCCCCCCCAGCCTGCTCGCTGGCAGGGCCTGAGAAGCTGAAAGCCCCTTGACTTAGCGTAAGCCCTGCTCAGCAACAACTAAACCATCAGGGTGCTATCATCATCGTCATCCTAAATCCAAAACACAGCACGGCACCAGCTACCACAGAGAAAATTAACTCTATCCCAGCCAAAACCAGGACACCAAGACAGAAAAAGAGGTAAAATTCAAGGCATTGATGTGAATTGCTGCACACTATAGGGCCATCTGTATCAAAATTAGTCCCCAGAAGGTTTGAAACTCTCCTTCTGTAGCCATGCAAATGCGGGGATTGCAAAAGCCTCCTCCGAGCAGGACTTTGTTTTACCACATCTGCTCCCTTGGAGTCTTCTTCACTGTACCAACGAACTCTCAAGTCAAATTAACTCCAGTGGTTTTATATAAAGATGTATAATTTTTCATGGACAAATGACATTTTATAGCAGGAGAATAAAGAGTCTACTTAAGACATCATTTAACGTATTCAATTAAAAAAGACATTTTCATTTATTCCATTGCAATTTACCGCACAGTGTTTGGATTCAGCTAACGCAAATCACCAAGGAACTCTGTGTACCCTTTGGCCACATAAAGTTTTAATGTTTGTACAATAGAAATAGTTAGTTTTCAGAAAGGACTGAAGGTAATATTGCTAATTCACAGATTTTTAGAGAAATGATCAGTTTTTAGAAAAGAACACAATATTGCTTTAAAAATCTAGATACGCTTGTTTCTTTTTCTTTGGGAATGCTTAGTCATCTGCTGTACAATATGTTTGTGTATTAAGATTTGTATCTTGGAAGTACAATGGCAAAACAAGAAAAGTAGGATCCTCACAGTCACAGTACACAGATCACTGTGATTTTAAGAAAAGACATCAATTTTTATGAGACTTCTGATATAATAATGGTATTCGGCAACTTTTATAAAACTCCAGGCCCAGTTATGTCTTCCTCCTGATCATATCAGTTCCAAACCACTTCTATTTCAAAACATTCATTTTAGATGTTCTAATATTTTTTTATCTCATTTTTTTTTTCTTTTTCTTTTTTTGTGCTTCACTGAAGTCTAATAAGGACAAGAGAAAAAAAAAAAAGTTAATGAACAGCAGGAATCTGTATTACAAAATCATTCCCTTTCCCCTTCTTCCAGTCAAAAAAGTCTGATTGACCAAAGAGTAGCAGTAAACTGGCAACATTGCTATTACTTGGTAAGAGATTTGTTCCCTTTTAGTTGTGATAGAGTAGGAAGTCTTCCCTCACACGGGTTTTGCCCCTGTGCCCTACAAGTGGGCACGTAAGTGTGTGTCTCAGTCTTGGGCCTATTTTGCAGACTAGTGAAAGTGTATTGTTCCTTTCTGCCTCATAAACAAATAATGCGTTCTCAGCATCTTTCCTACATATTTCAATATCATTTGTGCTTCAAGTTTATACAGTTGTAACTTTTCCAATAAACTTCCTTTAGAGTTGGACAAAAATTCTCATTGAATAATTCATTCAATCTGTTTAATCCTGTATTCTGTCACTAAATAGCCAGAGGCACATCAAAACATTCTTGAATGTACTTGTTATTTGAATCAATATGACAAACATCTTTAAGAATTATTTTTTTAAATGTACAGATTAAATGCAAGTGTTTGATTGTGAATGGTCAGTTAATCACCCAGAATAGTTTATGAACAATTGATTAAATGAAACCACTTCTAAAACAATTCCTAGTGCATTTTCCAATCTGTAATGTTATGTGAAGCACTCGTTACTGTAGGATCTGAAAACGCATATATTTAACTGTTTGAATCCATTACTGCCACCACCATATGTCCAGAAATCATACTACTGATAGCCTTACTATTAGCCTAATGTGTTCTTTTCATCAGTAGATCTCACAGTATTCACAAAGGGGGACAGTGTTATTATATCCATTTAACAGCTTTGGAAACCAAGATGCTTGGTACTGAGACAATTTGTTCAAAGAATTAGAGTTCCTTCTCTCAGTCCTACCCTGATGATTCAGTTTCTTTCTTTTGCAGCAAACTATGGATCTTTCCTACCAAATGAAACAGCACACGCCAGAGCAGCTTTCTTTAAGCTTTCCTACAACCTTGCAATAATTTTGTGCAGAAATGCAATACTGCCTGTGCACCTGCAGATTTGTTCTTCCCTTGAAGAAACCAGCCATTGGAAGAAACGAAGAGCAGGGAATATTCCTGTAAATTTTTCCTCTTGGTTGTGCAATTAGCAGTTATTAGTTGTTAAACATCTACCTTACACCTTTTTCTTCTGAAAATTTTCAGAGACATTTAACATGCTTCTTTATTTTGCTAATTATGACTTCCATCCCTCTGTATCTTTCATTAAGCTGCTTCTCAAACCTTGTTAGGGTAATTAATTAATTATATAGTCAGCTGAAGAGTCCAGTGACTAGGTTGCAAAGGTGAGGAAATAGGGAGTTGAGCCCAGGTTGTTGGCCAGATCAAGAATCCGTATTTAATTTCTGATATTAGGGCCCATGCTAACTGTCCCATATAAACTGAGTCTGAGGTTTAACCATATGTGAGTAAATCATAACAAATAAGTTTAAGCACTGAAACCACACTGTGTTCTGATTGTGTTTACTCGGTCATCAACTTCTCTTGGGATTGCTCCACCTATTACCATCCTAGCCAGTGGCCAGTTCAGACGTATTTATTCCCTTGAGTTTAGGGCTCACTCAGGTGTAGAATGGGAGAACCACATGAGGTGCGCATACCAATGGAGAAAAGGTTACCCATAATCAAGCTCAGAATTGATTCTGCTAAGAGCTTTTTTAGCTTGATTTAACACCAACAGGTTAATAGATCAGTCTGGGTTTTCCCTTCTGTACTGGTTTTTTCTTTCACTGTGTGGCTGAACCATTCATCTGCACATTTCAGCTGTGGATTTACAGACTTTTAATCCAGGGGTTGAAATCATCACTCATTCAGTTCTTACTACATCTCTTAACTAGATTTGCTTGATAAACTAACACTTCATTATTTCGTTTCTGTTCACAACCCAAACCAGCAAATTTCAGCAGTTCACCCTGTCTTCGGTGGAGGGTTCATTTGTCATCTATTTATTCATCCATCATAATTCATAGCCTAAAATAGCCATGTAAGGTAGCTGCATTATGATGGCCACCTTTGAAGGAACGGCCTCCTAAAGACAGAACTGACACTGGCTGAGTAAACGGAACTTTTCCCCAGTACATTGACTCCAGCATCATCTGGGAAAAAGAGGGTGTGATCGAGTGCATAGCATGCTGTGCCACCGCAGAGCAGAGCTTGATCCATTCATTTTGGTTATTCTAAATGATATTGAGTCACAGGAGTAAAATCCCCAGGCCACTCTGACTGATTAGGGAGTGATAGCATCTCTATTTCCTCTGTACAACACTGAATTTTCATGAAAAGGAAAATTAACCTCAAAACACTGGAGGAAGGAGCAAAAAATGAGTCATGAGACCTAAATCTGGGAATGTAATAGTGTGGCTCTGCTCCTGGCTAACACTGACAGTTTGCTCTGTCAATTCTTCTTTGTACAGCTCCATAACATCTCACCTTAGCTGACACTTGAACTATCTGTGTTGTAAATGTCACTATTACAGGTGTTCTCCAGTGGGGCAAGCTCAACACTTGTAATATTTATATCAGGAAGAATGGACGAGCACGGTTATCTTTTTTCCTTTCATTTCAGCATACCTGACTGTTCTGTGAAAGACTGTTTCAAAATGATCCAAAAGGCAAACTGTGGGACAAGAACAAATATGAGAAGAAAATAAAATCTTTTCCCTAAAACCACGACCACCTTAACACCAATATTTTACAAAGCATACAGCAATAAAGGAAGAATCATCTTCAGATTGGTGGCACAGAATTAAAAGCAATGCATCCTTTTAAAAAAGGATTTTTTAATCTGCATTTAATCTGTAATTGTAATCTGTATTTATTGCATATTTGTGAATCAATGATCCCATCACAGAAAACAGTTTTTTAAGTGCTGGGCATTTTTCTGAAACTGCTAATACTGATGACATCACCAGAAGAGTGATTATTTTTACTATGGGAGATCATTAGGTTTTCTCAGCCCTTAAAAGGTGATTTGTCTGCAACACAAGCACTGATTTAGAAAAATATCTGTAAAATATCTTCCCACGAATGGATTTCAAAAAGCACAAATGCTTTACTTTGATAGGAAAGTGACAATTTACTGACTTAGGTTGCACAGTGCTAAAGGGAAAAGACCTTTGCAGTATCTCTTGAACACATACACTTTTTTACTTTCCGTCTTTCATTCACCCACGTTTTCCTTGTTGTTGCCTGTTGTATTTTTCTTTATTCTTTCCCATAAATGGATACTGTATTTGACAATATATATGGATTTGTAGGAGATCTATTCCCATACTCAGTGGTCACACAATCAATTAACCATCATGATCATCATCATCTTAGAAGCGTGGCATAGTTTTACCCAAATGTAATAGTGAAATCTATCATACAAAGTTGCTGTAGCTCTACTCTATCTACCTCAGGTACTAGAAGTAGTAGCTAGGGAAGACTGGAGCTCAGGTACTAGAAGTAGTAGCTAGGGAAGACTGGAGATTCTGCCAACTTAATTTGTCCTGTTGAGTCTACATATACCAGCTTAGATGTACATGATGACAGAATACTTCTCCATGATCGTACGAAGTTTGTGACTGCAGTCATCACTGATGTGATTGCATTTGTCTTAAATGACTACTCATACCACCTCATCCTCAAAAAAAATTCTCTGGAAAGTGTTGGATGGGTAATAGGAATGTCAGTACAGACTTTATTGTCTCCAACCTCCTAAAGTGCTTTTTTTTGATGTCCTGTATAATCCTGGATACACATTTCCCTGACGTCTAATGGATATTGTCATTTAATCCAAGAAGTTGACCACATACGTTCTAAGTTGTGGGACTTTTCTCCCCAACGTTTGAACCACAGCATTCAGAATCTCTTCTAGCCCACAGGGGTGAGAAAGCACTCTCAGAAATTATATCTGGAACACATATTCCAGCACTTAGACATCTATGCTGTCAAGTATTGCAGTTTATAGATGTTTTAAATTATTATCAACCATTTATTCATTAGTTTCATTATACAGTTTATTCTCTCCTCATCTCACTTGCATAACTGCCGTGGTGTTAGTGCCAACAGAAGTTAGTTGGGCACTGAGGCAGAGCTATGAAACTCTAAGAGCTTCAGCATAAAGCCACTATCTGTGCCTATAAAAGTGTTAAATAAAATCAATGCACTGTGCTAAGAAGTCCCAGCTTAATAAAAACAGGAAAAAAAGCTCTTAGCCCTCCTTTTGAAGACATCACTGCTGATTCTGTGGTTTGGAGGAGAAAAATGCTTCATATACTTGGAAAGGCAAAGATCCAGGCAACACAGCTCCCCTCGCCTTCTGAAACTGGAGTCCCCCGGGGGAGTACGGGAAGCCCGTGACTGCCAGGCACCACGGGAGGACACGCTACTATTCAAGCAGCCAGTCTCCACAAAGAGTGTTAGCATGATGTGGCTTGTGTTTTCACTTTCTCTCTTTTTTCCCTTCCATTTCCCCAAATGTTTCGAATCAGCTCTTTCCATCCCAACTTCAAACACTTAAATGAGGAAATGCTGGCAGGTGTCTTTAATTATACTCAGACTGTCTTTAACAGCCTGTATCAATGTCATCTGAAACACTGATGTTTTCCAGGGAAAGTTTAAAGAGCTTGTAAAGATGTCAAAGATATGTACTTAAGAGTTCACTAGCAAACACCAGTTTACATACGAATTCACTCACATTAATTACCACTACCCACTCAAAGACGCCCTTCTGTATTTGTGAGTTCAAAGCCGTTGTGTGGAAAAAATATATCATGAAAATTATTATGCTAAAAATCCACTCTATTCTTTATTCCTGCTAGAATTTAAAAAATAGAAGTAAATGAAACCAATTTGCATTTAACAATATTTTCATCTACCTACTGCACAGGAATATATTTTAATTATATAATACTAAAATTATTTTGGCAAATAATTTCAGTATTTAGTATATATACAATCTTCCAGGCAATTAACATGCATTAATCAAGTTCAGGTGTCAGATCTCTTGTGAAGTAATGAAAAGGATATTTTGCTCTTTTCCTTGTATAAATTAATGGAGATTATTAGCGGTGATTTCAGCAATTTGTGCACACCAGGGCAGTTTCCTACATCCAGAATCACACAAATGAGCATCTTTGTTGCTAATACAGACCACCAGTAGCAAACGTTTCCTTGCTTTAGTGTAAGCTTGAGCTCGGTGGGTCAGTCTGCCCAGCAGCCTGCCCCCTTCTTCTGACATAGCCCAGTTTACACAACACTCTTCACCCCGGACTGTACCTACCATCAAACTGCAGCCTCACTTCTCCTGAAGCATTTCAGACTATGGGGACCTAGATATACTTCTTCACTCAAAACGTCAACACAAAATCACTAACTCACTCAACAGTTCAGAAAAATTAACCCACGGTGGATGAAATCTCAGGGACAAAATCCGTGTTACTTTCCACAGAGCCAGATTTAATACAATCTTAAAGTTCTTTCTAGTTACCCCCAGCTCCAGCTTTTTTACATATGACATCCCATCATGCATTACAATATTATTCCACCCATTGCAGAACTCTCCTTTAGTTTGGAGCCTGTCTAGAAGCTTTAGATTAAAGGGTTGTCTAAATCATTACTGAACAGCGATGGAAAGTTTTTCAGGTTTGCGTTGTTTTATTTTTTTTTTCTTTTTTTCTTTTTAAATATCCCATTTTTGTGTTGCTATAATGAGGCAATTCAAAGCTAATACACAATTCTGAGACTGGTGGTTTATTTTGACCCACATAAGAGGAAATGGGAAAGGGAATGCGTCGTGCTTAGAATGACAGCTTTCATGGACTACGAGTAGAATTTGAAAAAGCAGAAGCTGTTTTATCTATAAACTTAATTCCGCTTAACAGAACAGAAGTTGGTCTGAAACTCAGAGAAAAAGTTTTTCAGGCCTCGACCTACATAAAGAGTAAGAAATAACAGCACACTCAACAAATGACATGCAATAGGCATATTATATTACCAAAAGAGGTATTATCAGCTAGACAAAGAGCCTGAGAAAAAAAAAAGCAGTGTTATCAGTATGTTTGGAAACTACTCAGAAGTCAGGTCAGCTAGAAAAGACAGCAGGGCACATTTAATGAACTGTGCAACACTCAGCTCAGGTTAAGCCTCCTGAGCCTACAAGCATTCAAAAAACATTAGCATAGCTCTTGCCATACCACTGTTCTCGGTGAAATAAACCCAACAAACTAATGTGCTTTTACCTTAGCAATTAAATATATATTATTTTTAGGTACAATATTTACCTGGGGAACTTCTGAAACTTGGAGAGTGTCTATACGTGCCTTTCCTTTGCCATAATCTTTCTTTAAAAAGTTTTTTTTGGATATATTTAACAGTCATCATGTGTCCATAATATACCAAAGTAAGGTCATCTGAACTGCATAACTTGTCATACCCCAGATTCTAACCTGAATATTTTTTAAAATTCACAATCCTCTATGAATAAATTTTTTAAGGCAACCAAAAGGCTAGTCCCATAGCTTTCTGTGAGCAAAATCCCGCATCAGTACAGAGCCTGGCAGGTTCCTAAATGGGCAAAGATTAGAATCATAGTAAAATTCTGGTTGGAAGGAACCTCAGGAGGTCTCTAGCCCAACTTCTTGCTTCAAGCAGGGTCAACTCTAAGATCAAACCAGGTTGTTCAGGGCTTTATCCAATTTGGTCTTCAAAACCTCCAAGGATGGAGAGTGCACAAACTCCCTGGGTAACCTGTGCTACTGCTTGGCTGTATTGATGGTAAAAAAAGTTTTCCTTATACACAGTCTGAAGGTCTTTCATTTCACCTTACACCTGTTTTCTGTTGTCCTTCATCCACCCACCACGATGAACAGTGTGGCTTCCTCTTCACAGTAACCTCCTCCTAGGTACTGGGGGGCGCTGCTGCTAGGTCCTGTTGAATCTGTCTCTTCTCCTGGCTAAAGGAGCTCTGGTTCCTCCTTCTCACAGGGCAAGTGCTCCATCAAATGGCCATGTTTGTGGCCCTCTGGTCAACATCATCTAGTTTATCATGTGTGTCTAGTTTTGAGAGGGTATTTACACACAATCTGACAAGTGCTGAGCAGAGGGGGATAATCATTTTTCTTGATCTGCTGCTATGATTCTGTAATACAGCCAAGGATTTCTCTGCTGCCAGGGCACACTGGTGGCTCACATTCAGCTCATGGTGAACCATGACCCCAAGGGTCTTTTCAGGAAAGATGCTTCCCAGCCTACATGGCTGCAAGGATTTCCTATTTCTCATGTGCATGACTTTGTGCACGACTCGCATGTTCTTGTTAAATTTCATGAGGTTCCTGTTGACCCCATTAATCCAACCCACCTAAATCCCTCTGCATGGCAGCTCCATCCCTGAATGTACTGACTGTCCCCAGTTTGATGCCATTTGAAAACTTTATGAACAAACACTCCATTACTTCTCCCACATCACTGATAAAGATGAATGGGACAGGTCCCAGCACGGCCCCCTGCTACTGGTACTCCATTTGTCACATGCATCCAGGTAGAGTATAACCAATTAACTCGCTAAGGCCAATCACTCAAAAACTTTTTTACTCAGCTGATTGTCTAGTCAGCCAAACCATAGCATCCCAACTTGGATACAAGAATATTGAGGCAGACAGTGTCAAAAGCCTTGCAGAAGTCCAGGTAAATGACACCTCTTGCTCTCTACCCATCCACCAACTTAGTCATTTTACCATACAACATGAAGATGTTTGTTAGGCATTGTTCAGCCTCAGTAAATACATGCTGACAGTTCCCAAAGACTTCTCCATTA
This sequence comes from Ibycter americanus, assembly GCA_035590275.1. Classification (NCBI taxonomy): domain Eukaryota; kingdom Metazoa; phylum Chordata; class Aves; order Falconiformes; family Falconidae; genus Ibycter; species Ibycter americanus. The sequence goes on from JAVJGI010000063.1 coordinate 70,050,926, forward strand.
TTTGCCCAAAATCATGTTCCAACAGACTCACTCTGTGAGTTTCCCAAGGGCTGGAGTGACTTCAGCATGCTTACATCTGTGTGGTGGGTAACAGACAACATCTTTCCATAACAAAACATTGCTTTCTGCCTTACCTCTTTATCACACAACGTCATCCTTGATTATAAAAAAAGGGCCCTTTCTAAATAGTTCACAAGGATATTCGATAGATATTTCATATATATTTGATAATTCTTGTTGGATTCTTTATTCCTGTTTTATTCCTCTCCTTTCCTATATCATTTTATTAACAAACAGGAAAATATTTTATTGAAGTTATAGCAAAAATAAAAAACCAGGTCTGCAGATATTCATATTTAATTACAGCTACATGTAATTAAGTGTGGCAATCTGGTGATAAAACCTTTAAGTAATGACTCATAAAGAGATAAAAATGGAGCATGTGTTTAATCAGTTTGCAGTCTTCTACAGAAGCTGGCATAGCTCAGGTGCTAATGAGACATCTGTTGCTTAGGACACCAGAGCAAGCATGCAATTCATTTATGAGAAAAATGAAAACCAGTATGTTATACAAGACAGAAATACTGGCCCAGAATTCTAGCCTTAATCTGAAACTTTGATAAGATTTCAGACTAGCAGTATTCAGCCAACAATGTACTTTCCCTTACAATTGTGCTTTGCTCTAGAGACGCATAAACCAACACTAGTTTTGCCAAATAACATGAATAAGGGTGCTATCTTGCTCAAGGATATTTAACCAATTGCTGTTGTCAGCTAAGAATCCTCTAGCTCTGTTAATGAACACCTAACGGTCCTCTCAGTACTCAGAGGTTTTTCTAGGTTGGTCAGTTCCCCAGAATAAATCAGAAAATCCTGAATGAGAAAACAGGAACATGTTCTCATCTGCCGTTTCTGATAATGGACCACATTAATGAGGAACACTTAAGGAAGTTCAGAGAAATCTTGTTTTGGCCCTGGACCTCTAACTGCTATACAACAGGCAAAAGACAAGCTAAAAACAATGTCCAAAATCTTATTTATAACTCTGATGCTGATGCAATACACTCGCCTGAAATATTGCCTCAAGAGTCCTAGGACTTCATCATCTCAAGTGGAGTTTTTGTGTATATTGAAAGGCAAAGTTTAAATTAAATCCTCCAATACCCACACAGCAAAAAGTCCTATTAAAATGAAAGGGACTTTCCCTTGCTGCGAGGCTTCCAAAAGACACTGGCTGTGGTTGGTGTGCCTCTGTCCAGCTTTTATGGGACATTAGAATCTCACTAGGACACTGGACCTAAGAGTTGCCTCTCTCTTCTGTCTTACCCTCTCAGTGCAATCTCATGGAAAGCCTACAAGAAGGCGGCAAAGGAGCATGCAAGTTGTTGAGAGTAACTACAGAAAGTAAAAAAAAAAGAATTTTGGACTTGTAGAGAACTGCTTGCCTTTCTGGTAGGATCCTAATGTGTGGTAACTGGCTTTTTGGTTCAGCCTTCCCACACACACCACTCGGTATTTCTCTTGGCTTAAAAAACATTTTTCACTTTTAAATGCAGCTATCTTACGACTTCCTAAAGGAACCAAACCTCTAAAAAATGAACCAGAATTTCTTCTGGACTGGGGAGAACCCATACACTTTAGGGGTGGCAGGCTTAGGTGAGACTGAACATTCCTGAATACCCCCGTTGTGTACCTTGTACCAGGCATTGCTTTTTTTTCATGTGGAGAGTACTTCTCCTTCGTGGCTTCAGGTTGAACATTTCTTTCTATTTTGTTTTTTTGTTAATGGGTTGTAAATGAAAATTTGTTTAGTGATGTAGTTCTAATGTGATTAAGTTCCCCTTCTTCTGGAATTCTGCTTCACAACTCTTCAATACTTAATCAGCGGGTGTTTTGACTACTTTACATTGGAACTGTAGGATGGAGGTTTGATTTATAATTTAAATTGGCATCTGAATTGGTATCCTTTCTCTGAACTGTGAAAGACAATCATCTTTCTTAATGATCATTACACCAAGAAATCGTAACATGCCATCCTTTCACATCTCCCTTGTGAATTTTTTAGATTTATTCCTGTCTTCCTTTAACAATACTAATGTGTCATTTACATATTTATACAAAACTGGTGGTTTACATTTTACTAATTTTAAAGCCTTTTCTTCCATATCTTCCGTAATGATGCCTATTAAATTTAAGAATGAATTGCTCTCTTTTATTTGTAAATTAAAGAGACTGATTGTTCGCTACTTCTGCGATCAAGTTTCAGAGCCTGCTAATGGAAGTCTATTTTGAGGCTTATGTAAAGAGACAGTTAATGTCACAACTTCACGTAATATTTGTATTTAAGGTGATCAGTTTGTTTCTAAAAGCCATCACTGTTTCACAATGATGTGACGCATTTAGGAAGAAATATTTAGGATATATAAAGGCTTGGTTTTATTCTCAGTTTTTCTAGTTGCAAGAATTCATAGTAACAGCACCACTGTTAATATTATGCTAAGATCAGACTCCGGCCATGAGCTTTTTAGAACAGGTAACTTTAGCGCTGATGGAAGATGTCAGAACGGAAGAAGATGGTAACTGCAACATGTCTACTATGAAAAAGGGTACAAGAGAAATTTCTGTTGTTGGCTCCTCCTCCCCTGCCTGTGCCTTTATACTATCTGGTGTCAAGGCAGTCCTGAGGAGCAGCGTGCTCACAGCAGAGTCTGCTGCTTACAGTAGAGTCTGCTGATGGAAACTGAGTAGACTTTCCTCCTCTCCCATGTTGAGGGGATGGGGATAAAAAGCTAGTCAGCACTATGAGAAGAGTAGCAGCCTTCAGAGCAGGATCTCTTTTAGAAATCTGGGAACTTAAACCACATGTATAAGAGAACTTCTGAATACTTCCCACTAATGAGGAACCTGCCCTTACACATTCCTCCCTCTATCCTGCAGGACTATCTGGATGCAGACACTCACATATGTCTCTGTATTTTTTAACATTGAATCATCCCCAAAACTTGTAAGTTCAGAGACTTAAAATGCAATGATAGTGAAAAGTAATGGCAGTAATAAGATAATACTGATAAAAAATAACATCTGCCATACCCTTCTGAGGTTCCTTGTTTTTATAATGCCTGGGATGCAGAAGTTAAAAAGCAAAGTTATTTTCTCAGAATGTCTCATCACTGTAAAATACATCTTAAATAATGACTATTTTTCCTCTCTAATTTATGTATCAAAACAAAACATTGTTCTTTCTTAGAGCACAGTTGAACTTAATGCTTAAAGAATTAAAGTATCAATATTTTGTAAGCTCATAAAAGACCTGAAGATGTTAAGGGCCAATAAGATGATTAAGGAACTAGAGCATCTTTCATATCAGGAGAGGCTGAGAGAGCTGGGGCTGTTCAACCTGGAGAAGAGAAGGCTCAATGGGGATTACATCAATGTGTACAAACACCTGAAGAGAGGGTGCAAAGCAAGGGAGCAAGGCTCTTTTTGGTGGTGCCCAGTGACAGGACAAGAAGGAACAGGCACAAACTGAAAGATACGAAGCTCTAAGCTCTGTCTCACCATAAGTAGCATCAGCAGAGGTTGCCTGGATTGTGGAGTCTCCATCCTTGGAGAGATTGTGGAGTCTCTCTCCTTGGAGACACTGAAAAACTGTCTGGACATGGTCCATTCTGTGATTCTGTTAAGTATAGTGGGTTTTGGTTTTGTTTTTCCCACCCTGGGTTTCTGTAAGGTGTGGGAGAGGAGTAATTTATTCATAAAGAAACACAAGCAGATGCTTTAGAATCTCCCTAATGCAGCGAAAGGGTAATATGGAAGTCACAAGTGCACTTACGAATCAAAATCCTAATGCTAAGAGGTATTGAGCACCAGCTGCGGCTAGTTCTCTAGCTAGCTTTTTGTTAGCGTAAATCTGGTAAATTCAGCATATTTTAAATAGATTTCACAACTTCAAGTGAGATTGGAATCAGTACCACTGGTAGTATCAGCCATTTTTCCCTTTACTTCCCAAAACGGGATATTTTAATGGAGTAAAGATTTAGGCTTGACAGACTTTCAACAAATCCCTACTGTATACTATTGTAATACATTTGTATATTTGTGAGATCACAATGCACCTCTAAGCTGTTGTCTCAGTTTGAAGAAAATAAAAATGTTCAGTTTCAGTTGATTTAGAATGACTACAGAGGTACTTCAGTCGGTGTTAAAGTTTGATAATCAAGTAAATGGTATCAGATCTTGATCACTTTAAGAAGCATTTTTAAAACCACCGTGAATCTCCTTTGACTAAATAAACAGCTGTTTAAGTGAGTAGCGTCAACAAACAATTGTTCCACAAAAGAGAAAGCTACAATAATTTTGGCCCTAATCATGCAAGCATTTTCTTTGTAGTTTTAAAATAGACACTAGGAGAAGCCATCCTGAAGGTGGAGAATGCTTGGTGAGTGCAGTGAGTGTGAAAGCACAGGATCTACAAGCTGGTAGCGCTTGCCTGTATGAGCGGCATATCCATGGTGGCATCCCTCGTGGTTGCATCTGGCTGGCAGACATCCAAAGAGAAAGACAACCTTCTCTTCCGAAGGAATGGATTTCTAGGAAGTGATTTGTTGGCATTGGTGTATGAATGCCAGCTCAGTGGAGAGGTTTGAATTTATTCTGATTCTTAAAGCTCTGCATCCATATCAGGTAATTGCAGGTGTGCAGGAAGAGTAGGACCAGACTCTGTCCAAAAAGCCTCTTCCGAAAAAGAAAAATACTGGCCTGGCCTGTTACTACATGCTAAGATACTCTGACGGGTGGAAGCATAGGAGAATCAAGCAAAATAAGCAGTAGGAAGAATGCCTTTCCTCTTTTCAAAGTGTAGGAATGCCAACTGCTCCACAGGGTCAGGATTCACCTGTATCTGTACGTGTATGAGTTTGTATCAGTTCATATTGCAAGTCCCATTCAGTGAATAACTAAATCCAAGAACCAGATGCAAAGAGATTGGTTGTGCAGAAAGAAGAAATAGGAAAAAAAACCCAAACCAAACCAAACCACCCCCAAAATGCTTCATATTCCTGTCTTGGTTTTACAGATAATAAGGCACTATGTTCTTGTTGATCCCAGGTGCTCTTGAAATTTAAATAGTAAACCTTGATTTTGCTGATTAGAGGAAGGTAATAGAACAAAGTAAATCATATTTAATACTAACAAGTAGCCAAATAATTTTATCCTCTAAAATAGGTTAGGCACAACTGTCAGCCCACTGTAGAAATCTGTATCTAGGGAAGATTGGGGATTTTCTGACAAAACAGTCTTTTTATCAGGAAAAGAACTGCTAGAAACCAAAAATTTTTCACCGACTTGTATCAGCTTTGACAACTCTTTCATCATGAAGGTGACACAAATCCAGGATGGAATAGCTGTCCAGCAACAGAGAGAAAAAAGGTCCCTCTCCCCCAGTGCTCTGCCAGTCAAGGGACACTGAGGACATCAGTGTGGGGAAAACAGATCAGACTTCCTACTCTGAAATTGCCAAAATATCAACTTTTTCCCCAGCCAAATGAACACCCTGTCCATGATTTTTCTCTTTAGGAGGTCTCAACTTCAGCTCAATACAGAACGGGAAACTTATGGAAAAAATCAAGCATTCTAGTGAGATGAGAAAATCCTGAGCATGGAAATATTTTATGGATCTAATATGCATCAGGTTCTGTCCCAAAGGAAAACTGGTGAGATGCCAGAGCAACTGGAGGGAATGGGCAAAGTATTAGAAACACTCCCTGAAATTTCTGCAACAGATCATCCATCTGCTAGTTTTGACTAAAATTCCTAGTTTCTGCTTCTGCTTTTCCTCCAAAGAATGTTGAAATACTTTCAGCATTTTTTTCAATTATTTTGATTTTGCATAGTTCTCTAACTAAGTGATGGCTCCTTTATTTATATGAAAGCTTGATTTTCAAAATAGGTTGGTAGAAGAGTTTAAAAAAATGGTAATGGGGAAATGAATTCATTTTATAACTGAAAAGATTGCGCTCAGTTTTTAAGGTATGTTGGTTAAATATAAAGAATATTTAGATTAAAAAAAAAAACACTATTTGCTCTGTTTCAGTTGGTTCTGTTCAAAACAGTAAAATTATTTAAGTAATAGGTCATTTGGTATGACAAACAACAAACTGATCCATGTGCTACAATTCAGAACAGAAAGTCTGAAATTCGTTAAGTCTAAGGCTACAGGAAGAGACATAAAAGACAACAGGAGGTAATTATTTCTTACTCTGCCTTTCCTGTTTAAAGCTAATTTTCAGAGACCAAACAATGATGCTTCCCAGGACTTCCCTCAAAAACAAGGTATGACATGATGCTTATTATTATTACTTGTGCTTCAAGATAAATAAAACCAGCAGGGTAAAGAAAAGGAGGTTTATGGGCTCTTTAGGTACCTGCATTGCAACAGATTGTCTTTGTGGTGAAGAGATTAGCGCAAAACCTCAAGACAGTGAGGAGAACTTATCTTGAGGAAATGCAGTCCTTCTCCGAGGAGCTATAAGAGTCAGAAATGGATCTGCAGTGCCCGAAGTTATACCTCCAGTGCCTTAAAAAAGCCATTCTCTTTCACAGCCTTACCTCATTGATTGCTAGACTTCTTAACCCAGTTTTCATCTTTGCGTATCAAGTTAAATTTATTGTGCTTAGCTGTATCACTTTTGCCAGTCTAGACAATTGCTCTCCATTTCTGGTATTTATGTCTGTTAATGATCTCCAAATGTAGCTCAGTCTCATCTCTGTTTTTTCAACAACGTTCTTAGTCAAAAAAATACTTTTGCATAACAAGCTGAATTGCACAAAATTACTTATATCTGTCATATTTACTGTAGATGTTTCCTTACACAGATAAAACCACTGATAGCCTTGCACAAACCTCTCATTTAAAATAATGTTTTCCACTTGTTTTCTTACGGGCCTATATCACTTTGATTGAACCTTGGGATTTTTTTTAGTCATTTGGTTCATTTTATCTTCAATCAGTTCTGTAACCTTTGAGTCTGTAAAACATACAAGAACTAGTGAGAATGGTATTTTTTTACCTTTAAATTTATTATTGTCATGAAGGTAAGATGTCAGCCTGCTGACAGTTTGGCAGTGGACCTAGAGCAGAAATGTCATCATTTGCCACTTACTAATAAGACAACTGCACAAGCTGATGGAGTTGAACTGCCTGGGGATGTTACAGGTCTGGTAAGCCTTCCTGAGATGTTTCTGCTTCTACTGCTCTCTGTTATGCTTTACTCCTAAAACAGAATGAAAATTTTAAGGTTTAGACTACTCCTTGACAATCCTTTGTCCCTGTGTTTCCAACCAGAAATCCGTATCAACACAGCCAAACTGTTGACAAGCCCTGTTAGTGAGGTATTTCCAGAAGCAGCAATTTCTAGGGCAAAGTGAGAGGATGTTCACATGATCTACTAACAGCTGAATATTTCCAGGTGACAGATGTAACCTCTTCAGACACCCTCTACAGTAGTCTGGAAAAATAATTTTAGGTTTGTAGAACTACTATCCATGTGGAAATAGCTGATTCTAGCCCCAAAACAGCCCGGATGAAACTAAATTAATTTTGTTTCAATCCCAAATTTGCTGATTTCTTGGTGTCTTGGGATCCAGTGCAAACAAAAAGTCCTTCACTGCGATTTTGCCTCATACAAACTAAGACAAAGCAAATACCTGCACTGACTTCTTCCAGCAGATATATCTCCTCGTGAAATGTGCAAGCAAGATGAGGATCTTTTAACAACCTTATTCAACCACTATTTTCTACTCACAGAAGTGGAAAAGGAACATTTTAAGAATTCTGAATTCTCCTTCTTTACCTGGTCAGGAGTACATGGCAGCACACCCTGCATCAGCTACAACAAAATTCTTGTGGTCACTGATGACCACTCTGGTTTGTCTCCTTTTCTGTTAGGAAACACCATATTTCAAGGAAAAGGTCTCTGCTTTGTGAAGGTGTGTACTACGCACTGCAACAGTAGAGGAGGCTCATGAGTCAGCTAGTCTCCTGGACCTGATGTGACTGGCTGCACCTGCCTCTTCCACAAGTCTAACATTCTTCAAATCACTCCTCATTATCTCTGAGCACATGAAATATCTGGCCATTATGGTCCTATCCAATCATGAGATTAAAAAATTTTGGATGGAAAGTTGTTAAAGGGAGGAGACGTCATCTACAGCTGACAGTCAACAGATTGTTTTGTAAGATGCCATACATTTGCAAATGAAATTTGTGTTCTCACTCCGCAACAGATCGCAGCTGCACACGCTCAGCATCTCAATGCCTGAACACTTGCCATGTGTGAGCAACTGGTTATTTGAAGATTAGGCCCATTCATTTCTTCCCTTCACAAATCATCTCTTTTAGGCTTATTACAGCACTATGCACCACAGCTGCTCTTCAGGTGTTGGGGCAATGGAGAAGAGGTGATGGGAAAAGCAGCTTTACTAGAATCTCTAAAAGAAAGAGACATTGCGCTTCATGGGCAGCATGGGACAGCTGTGAAGACAGTCAGAGGCAGGTATAGATTCCCAGAGAGAAGGTAAGAACATGAGCTCCCTGCTGGGACAGCCCAATGCATCCCCTCCTGGTGTGTCCATGTCCCAAGAAGCAACAAGCAGCCAGCCCCCAGTGACACCACCTCTGCCTCGCCGCCGGCTGCTGCAGGTCTGGCTTCTTTCCCCTGCCATGCACTCTTATGCCTATCAAACAATATGAAAGACGTACTCGAGGACGGTTTCTCAGTTCTTCCCTGAACACAAAATTGTGTGCAAAGGAGTGCATTAATGGACACGGACTAGGAGACAAAGTACGTAAGTGCTGAATTCAGGCTGCTTCCTAGGCATCGCGTTAATGACTACCATACTTCAAGGTTAAAGGAACAAAACTGAAGAAGTCATTCTTAGCACCGGGACCTTTGAACTGTGCCACACTCCAGGCTAGGACTTTTGTACTCCTCCATCAGACCTGCCTGATGTTCTCAGACAACCTCCTCTATGAGTTATTTTGAAATGTCTTAAAAAGTGACATTGATATCCACTGATCAAAGCAGACTGAAGTATTAAGAGGCTGAGGTACAAAGGATCGTATCTTGCAGTGAAAGCATTCATTAAACTAATAATCATCCTCTCCTAATATATCCTGAGGCAAAAACTTTAATCTCTGTACACCTCCCATCAATAAAACTCAGGATACTTGAGTCCTTCCAGCCTCCCTTGTTCTGTTCCCCGTATTTCGACTGCAAACTCCTGACTGCATTAATTGTTTCTTAAACTAAGTGCCTACAGCTACAGGGAGCTGGTCTTTGTTTTCAACTAGACTTACTGGTTTCACACTGATTGTATGAGTAAATGAATTAAAAAAAAAAAAAAAAAAGGCACCATGTAATTAATAAATTTAATTCCTCTTAAAACCCTAACAAACTTAAAAATGTTCTTCCAAACAGCCTAGGTGTGGCTATCCTGCTGCTCTGCAGGTTCTGGAGAGAGCTCAGCTGATCAGGGCTGGTTTACTTACTGCCTCCATGACAAGGAGAACTTAAGCTCCAGACCCAAAACCTTTCAGGCTCAATCCAAACTTTATAATGCTGTTTGTTTGGCTTATGCTTCCACCAGGGGATCAAGACTTGGGGTGTTCAGAGATGCTCCCCTGCTCAGCAAGGCAGCCAAAGATAACTTTTAAGTTAATGAGGCAATATAACCCAGATAGCTTTAAAATTTAATATGCAAATTTATTCATTCTTATTAATGCCCCAGACTGGTAAGTGCCTAAAAAAAAATGGCTACTTACATAATATTTATGTTTAAATATATGCTATGAATCTATAAATATCAGTTCAGTTATTACACTAGATTTGGGATTCCTAATGTCAGGCTCTTTCATTTCAGTTTATTTTCATAAAATGATTTGATGGGCTTTTTTTCTCATATATATTTCAGCTGCAAGGCATGAGCTTGCTGTTAATAACACAGTATTCAATAATGTAAAAGGTTTCAAAACGGTTGATGGATTTTCTTGGAATATCTGTGATTAAAACCAGGTTTATAAGCTTTCTACTTATTTTTTTAAATACAGTCCAGTAAATTCCAAAACAAACATTAAAAAGTCTCAAGCAGCCGCCTGGCTCCCAAGGTATAACTTTTCTAAAGAAACCACCTAGACATCACTAAATTTAAAAGAAATTTTAAAAAGCCATACGAGGGCCACAGATGTTGTGACATATGTGGAGGAGAGAACATTTTTGCATTTTGGACCATTGACAAAGCAAGTCAATACATCTAGGTAAGAGGTTTGCCTTTGATACAACATGTTTTTAAACATGAAGACTGTTTGTGTTGCAAGCTGCAGATGGAGACAGAGGGATCAAAGCTGTTCAGAAACTGATCATTATTTCCAAGTATTTTTCCCTTGTTCTGTTTGCTTAAATTGTGTGTTTTTAGTATTTCCTTTCTTAGTTTGTTGTTTTCTTATTCTGGGACACAGGTTGTTTGCTACTCATGCAAATTTGTTTGGATTTGTCATTTAAAAGTTTGTTTCTTTCAGAAGTTTTTACTTTTCCTAGGCATGTCTCAAGTCGGAGACTGAAGATGAGCATGGCTGTGCCTAGTGTAACAGGCAAACGTCACGTTAGAAAGAGAAAGGAAGGACTCAAGAGGAGCAAGAGCTGTAGACTTCATACCTGTAATAAAGCTATAAAAGCAACATCTCAGAGACAGACAAGACTGACACTAATCAGGCAAAAGAACATGATTCATAGCAAGAAGAGAGAAGGAGGCAGTAAGAAATGAAGAACAGAAGAGAGAAATGAGGCAAAACCAAGAGATTCCAAGAGAGGAAGCAACAAGGGGAAGAAATTCTCATTAGCATCTTGTCGAAAAAGAGGAACAGAACTGCAACTTTACACTAAGTTGTATGGTTTTTTTTCCAAACTAGTTATTAAATGTTTTTCATCTTAAAATAGACATGGTAGCCTCCTTCTATTTTTTTTCTCCAATATAAAAAAAATAAATGTTTCACAGGATGAAAACAATGAAAAATGAGTACTGAAGGGTATATGTCTTTGTCACCTTGTTAATTTGGGGGGTGAATTCCAGTCATCCACACTGTCTGGGCACTTGCTCACACACTGGTTGATTCTGGAGAGAGCCAAGAGGGACAGCTGGATGCCGGGCAGGGCTCCTTGAGCTCCTGGAAGCCCATGCCCAGCCTCTTGTGCTTCCCTGACACTTCCCTTAGCTGGGCACTCCCAGAAGCTACACAGGAGCCATAGTGTTAGCCCATTCAGGCACCAGGCAAATTTTAGGCTTAACTTAATTACCAGATCATAAGTAGAGAAGACAGTAACCTAGCAAGAACGTTCAGCTCTCTGGGTACAGGTAAGTTTGGTTTATGAGGACAGCAGAAATATGTTACAGGAAGATGAGTTCACATTCTATTTAGTCAGAATTTCACATATTTAATAAAACACTTAAATTTATTCCCACTGTAAATTTCAGCAGAAAATTCAAGACAGAAAAAGACTTGGAAAATTCTCTGTTCTATTAATTGAACATGTTACACTCAAACCTAGTCTATCTGACATTATACCTGTTATGATCTCCCTTGCCCACCCACCCCCACTCACCACACCCCCCCACCCTCATTTTGTGCGTTGCAAAACATAACATGAAATTTATTCTTGGGTGAAGATTTGCAATCCAGAGCTGCCTTAACCTGCAGGAATGTCACACAGCTCCCACGTACAGCCATGACTATCCCTCCCTCCCATCAGCCACCAGTGGGCAAGGCCTCCATTGGGAAAAAAACTGGGGAGAATGGCCAGTGCACTCCAAGAGGTGTCTGGTTTGATCAATGGAAGGAAAGATTAGTAGGGAGCAACATGGAAAACAAGGTTCAGGAAGAAAAGAAAACACTGTGTTGTTTTTCCATGTAACTGGCAGAATCTTATACCTCTTCAATAATATTTCCTTTGTACAAGTTAACCAAGTGAAGGCTGAAAAAATTATCAGCAAAAATTACATCTGCCTGATTATTTCAGAGCTTCAGATTTTTATGGATGGTCCAGCTGATGGCAGTTGTGATTCAGTACAGGAGGCACACAAGCACAGAGCTGTACACGCAAACCATTTTTATTATGCTTGTTAGCTATACGCATGCCTTACAGCGAAACACTATGGAAGTGAGCGGGGATCAAAACAAGCAGTTTCTATGGAAATTATCCTGGAAATCTATAGAATTCAATACTCTTATTCATAGAAATGTTGGTTGTAATCACCTCCATAGAGTTTGACTAAACAATGTGTTGGGCCAAACTGGTGAGAGAAAGGCAGTTCTCCATGAGAAATAGCAATCTACCTTTTCATTTATTACTTTCTATACTCTCTCATTCACTTTCTTTGTAAGAAGCAGTGCCAAACTTTTCAATTTGCTCATGCAGAAGTATTTCCAGTCACTAATCATCTTCCTTACCAGTCCCTCAATTCCTGCAATTTCTTTTGCAGAGTGGAATACATATGGGCACAGTACACAGTGCCAGGAGAAAGCTGTTCACGGAGTGAGGGCACACACCATACCCACACAATACCTGCTTGTTAATAGCTATGACATCTAAATAAACTAGAAAAATACACATATTTGTCTGCAAATGAACCTCGTAGTCAAAGCTGGGGATGAAAGAGCTTTGATTACCATTATGAACTGCAGAGATGATATCATGTAAATTTAATGTTAACCTCTGCCAGTTGTCTAAACCAACTACATAAAATACCCTTAATGTGACTTGAAAAGCGAGGCTCAGCTAAACAGTCAGCATACGTTCTTCTGAAAGAGGGTAACAGGATTCAATGATTTTTTTGATGAAAGAAAATAATAATTTACTGTAGTTCCAGTATCTTGTCATGGTATTGACTGCTGTCTAGACCTATGCCTTAGGAAGCTTGCTATCTTTTTAGCTCTTAAGACAATTTATTCAGCAGCAAGTATTCAATTCACAAAAAATATTCCTATGCCAGCCTTCTGAGGAGGGTGGCATAGTGTGAGAAGGTAAGACAGAGCTGGAACAAGCTGGAATCCCCACCTACCAGCGGTGCCCTTGGCTTGTCACCGCATATACCTGTTATAACAATGAATATCCCATTACCAAAATTTAGCACTACTGAAGGTCACAAACCAGCAACTATTACATTTTTCTTTAAGTGCTTTGGGTTTAGGTACTGGTTCTTCTCGTTGCTAATACCACCGAGCAAAATATTCTCCTCCCACCAGCCACTTTGATGATGTGTGAATATATTGCCTTCTATGTAATCATGTATTTGTACACGATTTCTGTACAGTTTCTCTGAAAGAAAACACCGTTTTATCCAAAGATTTCTTCAGTGAATAAAATCATGTGGTTTACATTACATAGGGAATGCTAGAAAATACATTTTGTGATTGGTACACCCAGGACTGCCAGTGCCCTGATAGAAAGAATGTGCTTTGCAAACAAGAGTCATATAACATCGGCCATGTAAATCTTTGATTTGTGCTTGTACTAACTGGTTTTGCATCTCATTACAATATACAGGATGCTCTGGCAAATTGCACAAACAATATAACTTGTGGTCCCAGAGAAATTGCTCAAGCAGGCTCAAAACCAGTGACAAACACCAGGAACAAATATCATTATCCAGCATTCTGGTCCCAAATGGAGCTCATAGATCTTGAAGTGGCAGGTTTTTATTGTATGAGTAAAGAATCACATGACAGAGGAAGGCTAAACATCAGGAGCATAAACCACTAATTGCTGACTCCGTGCATTTGTAAACGAAACACAGCAAGCTGTATTCCGGCTTCAAATTCTTACGGCTTGTACTGACAGGTTTGGCAGGTTCTTTCCGTACTTATGTACGGTGACCTTACATCTATCTACTGTATGTTAAAGGTACATGTATGTAGCAAACATGTGCTTCCAAATGTAAAATGTATTGTTCCTACTATTAACCCTTACCACCCTGCAGCAAGACTATTTCTTTTCCAAACTCTGAACTGGGTTGAAAGGGGTTAAGGTACCCCTATTGTTTCATCTCTGCCAGCAGCTTTATTTTTTTCAAAAAAATAAATTTAAAGAGATGAGCCGTGGGCTTCCTGCTTTACACTAGCAAAAAACACTGATAGCTGAGCAGGGACCTCCAGGCATTTCTAATGAATATCTGAAATGTCTCCTGATAAAGGCTAAAGAACCTGTGCTAAGATAATTGCCAAATCTTCCTGGCAGCCAGATCACATAAGCAAAAGAGGGGCATTTGGCAACCCTTGATTTGCATGACAAATGAGCTCTATCGCATGACTGCATGTTGACATTACTAGCTGCTAAGTGTGGTCACATCTCCAAGCCAAATATCAGCATCTGCATTTGGCCGCACTGGAAATGTCTATAGGCAAATATCTAGCTCTTGCAGGACAATGCCATAGCCAGCAGTTTAACCAGAAGCTTAATCAGACATCAGGGAACTACAGGTCTGGTTTAGAAGTCAAGCAGAGACCAGCACGCTGGAACACATAGAAGAGGTGTTCATGGCCTTTGCCTTTTACTGACTGTCCCTAACCTACTTGGATTTGAAAGCAACCAGGCAGATCCTGGGATTCCACTGATGTGACCCATATCACAGCCTCCCATCAGACTACAGGTGTACATATATATATGGACTTACATAGAATTTATATAGGACTCATATAACACGAGTTCTAAAATATTATCTCTTTAAACGTGCCATAATTTTCTAAGAACTCTAAGCCTCTCAATGCCAACCGTGTAAGCCCAATGATGTCCAAGCTGTCTGCTGAAGGGAGAATATGCATTCTGAAAAAGGCATCCAAATCACCAATCCTGTGCTACTGGGTCTAAAGATGTGAATATGTGCACCTCTCACATGTTGAGCAAGAAGCAAAACTTCTAGTCTCATCAAAACCTTCATTGACCTTCCCTTTCTTAATATTTTAATCCACCCTCTCATGAATAGTACTGCTTATCTTTCTCAAACATGCCACCTCTGCTATCTAACAGGATTGACCTTCATTACCTTCAAACCATTACTCCAAAAGGTGTCAAGTTAACTCGGAATGAGAATGAACTTTAACTGAATTGAAATCTATTTTAATGCTTTGCACCTGATACCCGTAAAAGCACTTGGTATCTCAAGAAGTTGGGACAATGACCCTTAGAATCTAAATGTATACTGAACAGTTACAGAAATAGAAGAAACTCATGTGAGAGCTGCAATTCGGGACCTTACAGTATTGTCTCTGGGAGCTTGGTCCTATAAGGCAGGGAGCTTCTCAGATCATTTTCATCATGGTCTCACCATGGTCATCTTCAGCAAGAGGAAAGGATTACAAGAATTACTGATTACAAGAACAGTCAATCACTGAACTAATTCTTTGATGTGGATGCCTAAGCTACAGCATAAAACTTTTGTTCCAAACATGCATACTAATAACCAAATCCCTAGCTAAATGGTATTAACCTAGCTTAATTAACAACAAGAAACAAATGTTAGTTTACCACAGCAAGGGATCAAAGCCTTTTAAACCCCATAAAGATAAAATCTCTTGATTAAAAAGGTGGCATTCATGGCTGGGTACTTTGTAGTTCAATGGCCACAGGTTATATAAAAAAATAGTTTCAATTTCCTGGTTTTGTGAATCATAGATCCAGGACCAATAGAAGGAAAAACTGAAGTTTAACCACAGAAAGGCTGCAGAAAAAGTTGTAGAACATATAGGCATGTTCTAGGGATCCTTAAAACCTGTGAAATTCATGTGACCATATCTGCAGCCTATCAGTTAGAGAACATCTGAGAGTATCACAGAATGGTGTGCTGACCTCGGCCTGCATGGGTAATGTCTAGTTTTCCCATGAAAATTAATTTACCCAGTTAATTTACCAGTATCTGGACTTTGGGGGAGGATTTGCATTTCATCTAAACCAATCATCAATCAGTACACTACTGCAGGATGACAAAGCATCTCAAACAAAGTTTGTGTTGCTTCCTAGGTTGATTATAATCACGGTCCAATTCCCAAAATAAAAGTGACTGAGATGTTCTTGGCATTTATTTTAAATCTAACTCTTAGGATATTAACAGTATAACATCCTACAAGCCACGAGCTATCTGCACTTAATTCCAACCAATGTGATTGATGAGTCTCTGCTCTGGGCTGGATGGGAAACCTGGCCAAGCTGGGTTTTGCACTCCAGGGCATATAGGCTCATTGCAGAACCCTATTCTAGCTTAACAAATACGTTATTGAGATGTAGAACACTCAGTGCAACAAAAATATATCTTGTTTATCACTGCTTTCACCGCATGCATAGATATGACGCTGGGGCATTCAACCATAGCAATATTAGACAACCACTTATTTCAACCTAAGCTACTGGGAATAGTGCAGGACTTAGCCGATAACCTCCACGTAGACATGGAAGATTACATTTAAAATAAGATGTTGCGTGTTCTGACTGTTTTTAGTGGATGGGAGGGGAGGGCAGCTATCGGTTTTTATTTTGAATTTGGAAAACTTTATTTTCATTAAAATACTGTGTTCATAATAGGGGTGGGGCTTCATATTATTTGTTAGCAAAGTTGCCCATCACTTTCTCTTTATAAGCACCAGCTTTTAGCTGCTTGTAATTTCTCCAGCCTGTGAGTATTTGGGCTGAATTTTTCATGCAGAGTACCTGTCTAAGACTGAAATTAATGCGGGATTTCTTTGCTTTTTTTTGTTTTCTGGTTTGGACTTTTGAACAGAGTACATTGATTGGTTTTGTAACAGTCTTTTAAAGGGAAAAAAAACCCAAAACGAAACAGAGAGTAGTTTATCCAAGGCACAAAGGCACAAATACTCAAGGGATTGACACTGAAAGACTTCAGTACCCTTGTGTTTTGTAGTAGGATCTTTGAATTCAGCTTGTGGGTGCCATATATGCCAGGGATGTGCTGTTCCTGTAAAAAATCCTATAATTTTGGCTGGATAGGGCCTCCAAAGGGCAGTCATTTCGATCCCTCCTTCAAAGCAGGGCCAGGTTACAGCAGCCTCTCACAGCCTCGTCCAGTTAAGTTGCATGTATGCTGTGATAAGCATCAGAACACGTGGGGGGAAAAAGCAAAAGGTGAAATTGAAATGAGAAATTTCCAAATCTTTGTGGTGTTCCAACTGCTCTGGAGAGCCATGTGGGACAGTTATTTTGCATGACAAATGGGGAAGAACACAGGCTATGGATCATTTATGGCAAGGCAAGAAACAATGAGTTTACATTGCACAAAAAGGGAGAATTTACTAACATTAAAGGTTCAAACACTGTAAAAAAGTGCCTGGAGGATGTTACAGAATGTCGATTGGAAAGGAGGAGAGGCTGTTAGGAACAAATTAGACAAATATCTATCAGCAATAGTGGTGAATGAATTGCAGTGTCTTCCAAGATCTTTTCCAATCCTATTTTCTTTATGAAATCACAATTATGACTGTTCCACGTTATTTACAGTTTGGCAGTACTGAGAACTATAATTCAGGTATTCTTTCAAAATGTTTTCTGTCCTCATGGACACCATTAGGACCTCTCAGAAATGAAATAAGTTATAGCCTGGTCAAGTTACAGATTGTAAAAAATTCAGGAGGACTGAAGACCTAATGGAACTCAAATCACATTTATAATATTAGCTTCAGGTTTTAAGTGAGGAAAATAATTGGGAAGATTATGTAAGCGGTATAGATGGCAGTTAGAGGAGAAAACCTGCAATTATAAGGGTCACCTGAAAGACTCTTTAAAAATGTGGCCCCCCGGAATGAGGATGAAAGGGACAATAAGGATTGTAAAATGTATCAGCCAAGACCAAAGCCTCGAGGCGAAAGAGACAAGCCCAGCCGGAGAACGCAGCGGCGTATCTGTTCCTTCCAACAGCCAGGTGTGCGGCTAGACACCCACCACACAAGTTAAAAATAACAAGAGATTTGTCCAGGCACTGCAATAAGGGAACTTGTTTGCTCTGTAATACATGTTTCTTATTGAAAAATGCAGGACCTGTTTGCTACATAATGATGTGGACAACTGCAGTACTTTTTATTAGCTTAGGGAAGGGATATCGATTTTTATGCTTTCTACTTTAAGCACAGTTGCTGAGCTGCTCTGCACATTGGACTCATTTACCTGTTCAGGATGAATTGCTGGGAGCCTGTGAGGAATTGCATGCCTCCTCTCTCCTGCTGTCTCCTCTCTCACTCTCTCGCTTTCTCCCACGTTTTTTTTCCCCCTTCACTAGCTGAAGCAATTGCATAAGCAGGGTTGCACATGAGTGTGACCGAAATCCTTCTTGCACCAGCAATAATCATAAAAATAAGAAAATTTACATTCCAATTAGTTGCTATCCTAAGAGGAAAGCATTGCCGCAGGATTGCTTCCCAGGATCTGACTTTTTCTGTTACCAAGAATTTGCACAGCTGGAAAGAGTGGAGTCACGCTGTGACAAGTAGATCGGTCCCTTCACAATACATGGGTGGATCGTGCCACAGAACCAGCAATTCAGGGCTGGAGGACTTAAGATAGAATATCTCAAGAAAGCCCATGCAGAAGTGAAAAGGCACCTTAACAGAGAGTCATGAAGGGCTAGAGGCCACCTGTGCTCCGTTATTGTGTAGATAGACGGTCTCAATGAAGCAATATTCTATCGCAGTTTTAGCTCTTGAGCCTAATATCCCCAACCCAGAAATTCCAGAGGGAAGGATGCAGCATCAAGACCGAAAAAGAATAACAAATTTCTTGAGAAAAACAAGGTGACACAGGGATGAAAGAGCACATATATAATAGGTTTTGAAAGATTTTTTTTTTTTTCAGTTTAGTGGTCACTTGTTCATCACCCCATTTAAATGCCTTCACTCTTAGCCTTATAAACTAAAGCTGGTCCAGACCTTAGCCCTTTAACCAGAACTTACCCTCCTAGAGCAAACTACCAGTGCTTCTGTGTGCACTTCAAACATTTCTGTAAGACTGAATTTCAGCTGACATTAGTTTTCTACTCTAAAGGCTACACCAAATGATATGGAGCAAAACACTATCTGAAGCTATTCATTTTTGCCATAAATTGAACATATTCCCAAGTCAGTGGCCATACCCCCTCAAAATACTGCAACATAGCTTTGGGGGTGGGGATTTGGGGCAGCTTTTTTGGGTTTTGAGGAGTTGGGTTTTTTTTCTTTGTTTGTTTGCTATCTCTTTGGATACAGTTTTGTTAGACAGCTGATGTAGTGATGTACTGCATCATGCTGGGATGGAGTCAACTTTCTTCATAGCAATCTGCATGGTGCCATGTTTTGGATTTGTGACTAAAACTGTGTTGATAACATACAGATTTTAGCTGTTGCTGAACACTGCTTGCATGGGATCAAGTCTTTCTCTGACCGAGTTTCTTACTCTGATTGCACAGCAAGTAGGCTGGAGGCAGGCAAGAAGCTGGGAGGGGACACAGCCAGGACAGATGACCCCAACTGACCCAACGGGTATTCCCTACCGTGTAACATCATGCTCAGCAATAAAAACTGGGGATGTACTTTTTCCAAAGTAGCCATTGCTCAGAAACTGGGCATTGATCTTGCTTGTAGGGCATGGTAAATGATTACCTTTGCATCACTTTTCTTCTCTTCTTCTTTCAGTTATTAAACTGTCTTTATCTTAACCTATGAGTTGTTCCTCACTTCTGCTCTGCTGATTTTCTGCCTCGTCCCACTGGGGAAGGGAGTGAGCAAGCAGCTGGGTGCGTGTCTGGTTACTGGCCAGCACCAACCCACCACAAATGAGATTCAAGGAACCTCAGTGTGCTTGACGTGACGTGAATTGCTTCTGCAACACAGAGGTCATTATACGATATATTACTGGTTTCTCTCTTATCCCTAGGTTGGCAATTGTAGGTAAGTGTTAACCTACAGACTTCTTGGGAGAACGACAGCTTTCTTGCTTCTGTTTGAAGTTACAACTGGACAATTCAATAGGTCAAATAATTGGCCTCGAATGAACTATGCTCAAGAAGGCTGCTTTCCCCGGCGGAGGTCTAACGAGCTAGAAATCTGTGGGTTTTCCTCCACTACACTGGATATCTTCACAGATACCTCTCACAGATACCAGCTCCTGCTAAAGCACAACTTGCAAATTTCAACTTTCTCACCTCCAGAAATTAATCTACCCTAATATGATTTAAAGTTTTCTGACTACTGTGAGAGAGAGAGGGAGAAAACGCATTCCATTTTGACGTGTAAATCACTCTTCCTAGCACAACTGGGGTCTGTATAAAACCATCCATGATATGACCAAAACCACTGCTACGAAAGCTTTTACCTGCATTTCGCTTAGAATGTGAGAATGAGAACCTGAAAGCTGCAGTGAATAGAATTCAAACAGTGACAAAATGATGGTAAATAAATGGGAACAGCTGCCACTATTCAAAAATCTAAGAGCACATTTACAGGGAACAAGATCGCGTTTTAAAACTGTCAATTTTAGCAGGGTGGAAAGTAATGTTTGTTCTAGTTCATTTCAGAGTTTTTCATAACTAATAAATGTCTTGGCCATAAAAATTACTATTGAAACTGAACAGCTAACAGCCTGACTATTGGACAATAAAGCTACTTAAAAAGTTATTTATCAACATAAATGATTTTGCATAACCGACACATTTTTATGCAGAAAATGATGAAGTAATATGCCACTGATTTTTATAATGTAATACCCTGTAACTAATGATTTTTTTGAAAAATCGTTTCACATTTCTAACAATTTTATGAGGGAGCTAATGATTTTATATGACAAATGGTTATGCAAAAAAGAATGATTTTGTGCAGTTAATGGCTTCATACAACTAATGAGTGAATACCACTCCTACAATTTTAGTGCACATTACTTTCAGAGTGATCATTCATCCTAAAGATATTTTATGCCTTTTGTAAAATTTATTGTGTGCTAGTCCTTTGTAAGATGTATTTCCATACGGTTCCCATGGTTTTCTGCATACTAATGAATTTCCAATATGGTTATCACATATTTAAAAGTATACCATAAAAGGCATTATAAAACCAATTTCTTTTTACATTGATTTGATATTGATAGTCCTCTTCATTCACCTTACTAAGTTTTTTTTCTTTAATTTAAGGTTCTGATCTAGCCCTCTGCTTGTAAAGCTCTTCAGTATGTCATTTTCTGTTCACTTGAGTTTTGCTAAGTTAATTTTCATTTGGAAAGGGAATTATAAAATATCCTGCTCTAACTTCAAAGAATACTAATCCAATGCTTCATGGCATCCAGGTATGTGCCATGCTGCAATTACGTTTCTATAGCTTACCAGATTGTCTTTATATTCCTTCAATGTTGGGAAAACCAGTAAATATGCTCCAAAATCTCATGGCCAATAATGAGAAGAACACTTTGCAAGATATTTTCTAGTTAAACAGATGAGAAACAAGTGTGCAGAGGGCCGTCACTTTATTCTACCACCCCAGAAATGACAGAGAAGGTGTGTGAATCCACCCACACTGACTCTGTGAGCTCCTTCGCTTAACCAGCCAGCCAGCGGGAGCCGTGCTGCTGTCACACCGCTGCCAGGAACGAGCTGGAAGGAACTAGTTTCTCTGTGACAGCTGTCGTCAAATTTATTCCGAGACCCCCACAATCCACCGTAATATCAGTGGGCTTTTATCAGCCTCCCAGCGCTGGCCTGAGCAGAGAAGACAAAGGAGTCAGGCTTAAATGAGCCTAGCACCAGGTTCAGGCAGTGACTAAGTCATCAGTACCACTAAGCAAGCAAAGCTGGAGCCTTTTCTCCCAGTCACGGGCTTTCTGACTGTCTTGCTTTGCCTTCTTGTCTCTGTCTTCAGTCTCCCCTGCACTTTAATAATGGTTTGATTGAACTGGCCAGGACTGTATCTTCCACAGCTTTCCTCTAACCCTGTCCGAAAATACGTTAAATGAAGACAAGGGCTTAAATAACCTTGCTGAGCATTGGTTTGTCACATTTCAGACTGAATGAAAAAGCCATGCTTTGTACCTGCGACACCTTAGCCGCAAGATTAACAAAAAAACCTTGCGAAAGACAGAAGCTACTTTTTCTCTCTTTAGCCTTCTTCTTAAACCTCTTTTTACGTTTGCCTCCTTTCTTCAGGAAAACCGAGTCCTGTTAAATTCGGTCAAATGTAAAAACAAGAGGCTCTTCTAGCACTCTGTAATGAATCTTTTTTATTTTTCTTCAGAAAAGATGGCTATTACCAGCATTAAAAAACTTTGAAAGGGTAAAATGGAAATGAGAGGTTTCCCTGTAAAAATGTTCACAGTTACAGAGGATGGATGAATGAAATTGTTAAAATAATGGTCTTTTAAGATTTTCTTTATTAACTCAACTCTTTTGCCTTCTTTTTCTATATCTCCAATAAACAGTTCAAAATCTTTCAGTGTTGTTAGTTGCCATTGCCCTTACAGATGAGGCCTCTGTTTTCCAGCCCTCCCTAACTTTTTCATGCCGAGCAGTGACAAAAGTACACTAAATGTTTTTGACCGCCTGAGAGACCTGCTTTATTCGAGGTATTTTACACTGGTTGCCATGGTGCCCTCAAAACCTGACACTAGCTAGCACAGATCAGCCTACGTTTATGATGAAGATGATCACCTACCCTTGCAGTATCTGCAATACTTTCATATTCTTTTCTTACAACGTAAAGATGTATTCTGGTCAAGGCCTGGGAAACATTTATCCAGCTGACTTTATGCAATTTGAATGCATTTTCGCTGAGCTGTGAGCTGCTGTGGCTAATAGGCTTCTGACATCAAACCAGACCCAAGCAAGATCAGGGTTCTCCCAATACACTGTAGCAGCCAGCGTAGAAATAACTTTCCTTATAAAGCTCTACTCAACAGCATAGATACAACTCATAGAAGTAGACACTGCTTTTCACCAAGCCCATTTACTAATTTACTTGGGTCAGCTTTTATTTTGCATTGCAACCCTGAGCACTACAAACCAAAACCCTGAAATATTTAACAGAACCCGTTCATTTGGTTGCTGTACATCTCCCTTGTCCTCTGGAGTTAAACTGCCCTCGAATCATCTCGACTCAACTACAAGTACTCACGCAGCTTTGTCCTAACCCCTGATAGCTATGGAAGGAGAAGCTACAGCCAAAGGAGGAGGCTGGAAACGCACAACATCAGAACAGCAGCTTCCACATTTGAGCTGTGTAGTGCTTGTTCTCCCTTCTCAGTGGAAAACCAGAACACCGAAGAAGCTAAATATCAGAATTCACATTTTTGGTTGTTAAAATGAAGCAAAGCAAACCAAACCAAACCAAATCAAACCACTGCATTTGAGCTTTACTCATTACTCATTGTACTGGCAATAAAATTAGGATGGTATGGACTGTATTTCACCACTAGTTACACGTCCATCCTTAAATGTACACAACTGAAAATATTTTTCTCTAATTTGTAGTAAGATAAGCAGTGCCTTGCTGTGGCGAGTTGCCTCTGCATATGGAGACACCACCTTACAGTGTCACTTACAAATCACACAAGTAACTCTGGCTGCTGCTCACAATGCCTTTGACATTTGCTCACCCAACAGTCAGCCACCGCTAGCTCCCCAGTGAGTTTTAATTACCAGCATGATGAACGTCTAAGTATTCCTTTACATGAAAATTATGAGATCAGCACAAAGAGAAGTTTCTGGGTTTATTTAGGTGTCGGTTTTGATAGATGCTAATATTTTAATACCTCTAATAAAGTGTGTTCCATTCAACAATGAAGATAGCTGAAAATAAGTTATTGTTGAATAACAAGGAGCTTTGGGGAAAACCTTCCCCTCTGAAGGCCTCATTTGGTACAATTCCACAGGACATGCCGATGTACAAGTGGTACATACAGCCCAGAGGAGAGGCGCTGAGCACTGCAGAATTGAAGGAGGAAGCTTTATCTATGAGGATGCTTCTTTCCACTTACTCATGTTATATCCCTTTGCACATTTATACACCTTTATTTATGCACCCTGAACTGAAGTAAACTGGCAGATGCGCATATATAAATCTGTGGTGATCTACTCTCCTGAAAGCTCTCGACAGCATATTTTAATAATTATATATTATTTATGACTCTACCTAGCACCAGTGGAAACTGAAGGAAAAATACTGATGCATCTGGCCAGATTTGTCAATCTGCTTTTAATGTAAAATACCTTTAGCAACTCCAGTACGTTTTTTAAGCAATTTACACATTTTGTAACAGTGGAGGTCACGTCTTTGTGAATTAAGGGCAAGCCTATTAGATTTGGGAAAGTACAGACACGATGTACCCCAATGTAGACTAGGTCCCAGAGGTAACAAGAAGCTTATGATCAGCCTTTCAGTACTATCTGACTTCCCTCCAGTTTTGTGCTCCCGGCTTTTGGCAACCAGGTCATGGTCTTAGAAATGAGTTATTCGCCTGTGCTCATTAATTGGGTCTTACATATTTTATTTTTTCTTTGGATCTAGCAAATACCTGAGGCACAAGAAACATGAGTAAACTTTGGCGTTTAATTCAAGTGTGTCTTGGTGAGAAGTGTGTGCTCTTGGTGAAGAGCCAGCTTCAGGTTAGCTGGCCAACAGAACACACGTTTGGGATTTACCAAAACAGAAGATAGATGTTGCTTTATGGGATTATTATGGGATTGCCATAATACTTTTCAGTGACAATAAATCATGAAGTTGATCTCCTTAAAAATATTGACTGCCATTTAATTTCAGCTGATATGATTATAATGGATCAAGGCTTGACATATGTGGAAATCTGGCTGCATAAAAAGAAAAGTAGTAAGTGAGATGAAGTAATATTAGAAATATGGGTTTAAATTCTCCCTCCTCCCGTTTTACTGTAACTGTCAGAATAACCATGACTTCAATATTAACAGGTCCTTTGAGGGGGCCATCAATGATCGCCTAGAAAAGGAAATTCACAGGAGAAAGGAAATTCAGGGGAGAAAGGATATGGTAAAATCTGAAAAGATATTTTTCACCTAGAAGATACCACCAGCATGTCTCAAATCAAAGTAATTCAACTGTATCTTTCCTGCCACTAAGGAAACACACTGTCTGCGTGTCCTGGAACCTGATCCACATGCAACAGGCTGGGACTTTGTTTCACAGGTGGTAGGGCATCCGCTCAGCCTCCTCACATATGGCTGGAGTAGACAGCCAGAACCCAAAGCAAAGAGACTAAAGATATATGTGTTTTGATCCTAGACCAAATGTATAACATCTCTTGTTATAGACATTATAGCAAATTGCATCTTCAAAGAACTATCCCAGAAAACAAAATTTTTCTCCTCTTACAGAGTTATGTAGGAGGGGTTTTGGTGAAATTATAAATGCTCTACAAAGTTGTGCTTTGCTCAGCTGGATCGTGCATTGACATACATGTGTCAAACCCTGTCCTTACCTCTTTATTTGGTCTGTTAAATTCCCATTTTGGCTAACATGTGACTTTCAGCCCAAATTGTCATTCACAAGATAAAGTTAGTCCATCATCACTGTTTAATCTGCAACTTAACTTGCACATTTCTGTATTTTTGTCTGGACACCATGTACTATGCTAGCACTTTTCACTTCTTGATTGGAATTATTTATGCACTTTAATATTCAATCGTAAATTTTCATGCCATATATTAAATGCTGCAGTTGCCTCATCCTGTATAAAGCACTGTAAAGATCCAATAAATCTGTGGTTTACAACAAGATAAATGCCATAAAGGATGATACTTCTAATTTGAATCTTGGAATCTGAAGCACAAAGCACTTGCATACTATACACATGTTTATAACACTCAGATTTATAGGTTGCAGTTTTCTTGGCCTTTAAAATTTTGGTAGTCTTATCATTATAGCATGGTGAAATCAATATTCTTATTAGAAAAAATATGCCATTGACATCAATCTCCAGTGATTAATTCTTGCGAGATACACTGAATTTATTATCAACAGGGTTGATCTCTTTAGTCCCACAACCCCGTTCCTGCAAAGGCAAACCTACAGATGCCATTAAGACAACATTAAAGGACAAATCATGCACAGTGAGGCATGGAGGTGGAGAGGCATGGGAGAAGATGCCCTTTTACTCCACTGTGTGAGTTAATTCCTGGAAAGTAGCTTAAACACAGAGCAAGTGCTGCAGGGCGCAGAAGCAAGTGAACCTCTGAGTGCTGCCATCACAGGACCAGTTGACCTTGAGTGCAATTGAAGCAACCATATGTATGTCATAGACCAATTTTGAAAATGTCTTTAATGCTTTTAATGCCTTTAATTGCATCGGCATATACTGTTTCTCAAATAGGACATTACTGTGCCTAATAATACATTTCTTTATCAATTTTAAAAATCCTACCTTAACTGCAGCAGGACAAAACAATTGCTGAATCCCTTTTTTTCTTAGGCTTTAACAGCATAAATAAAGGGGAGACTCAGAAGAGGGAATATACCTAGCAAATTTAACCCTGAACAGCTGAAATGGCTGTGAGTGTTTCAGTCCTCTGTGCCAGCAGTAGACACGTTGGTCTGAATGCACTGCTATTTTCTTGATTTGTTTGCCTCAGAACTCACCTTCCACACCGCCTTCTCCACTCCCCCGTGTTCACTCCGAGCCAGGCAATCAAAGACCCTAAATACCATCATAAAGTGGGAAAGGGAAAGGCAGCTGATGTGCTGAAGGAAGGGGACGGAAAGGTAGACTTTACTGTCACTGAAGTCCTTTTCTATTAATCGAATCATTGTAAAACAATCAGCCATTAACCAGCTCTCAGGCAGATCCTCAGACTGCCACCAAAGAATCTTTGTATTTCCCAGAAGTCCGATTATATGCAAATATTGTTGTCAGAGCTGCTGGAGATAAAGATATGCAGCAAGCTCCTTTGTAGCCTTTATTTCTGTTCTTGGCAGTTTTCATTAGCCTACAAGTCATTTATTACTGTCAGAATATAAGGAAAAACAATAATTAAAATGGAAAACGTTATGCAAAATTAATTGTCAAGTATCTCTCCTAACAAACACTGTACAAACATTTCTTTATGAACAACAATACTCATGATTTTATTCTTACTGTCACAAATACATCTTCCTCTTTTAATCAGGCTGAATCAATTAAATGTCAGTATCAAGGTCTTGATTTCACTCAGTTTTTTATTATGTATAAATATACTGCTTTCTGCATGTCTCTCATTCTACACATTTTTTGCACTGCTAGGCGACACTTTTTGTATGTTCTTGATTTTAATACTGTGATCTCTTTTATTTTCTTAATCTTCTCCAAACAGGTTGAGGGCTACTTGCAAACCTTGCCTATTTAGTAAAACATCTGTAAATTTTTTTTGCATCTGAATTTTGCTCATTTACCCAGAAGTATTACAATTTCTTTTCAACTATACTGCCTGAAAAAATGCCAGTTTTCCTTGATTGTTATAGTCTCCTATGGCCTTTCTCACTTACACATTTTTGTAGGCAGAGCCTTCTTTATATGTCTATATCATTTCAGTAACTGTAATCCCTCCTACAAGCTGCTTTTGTTGGCCTCAAGATATCCCTGCTCAGGGTTCTGGGGGAGCGTTCTTGGTCCACTGCCAGATGATCAAATGTTCCATCTCCATTCTCTTTGTAAATACTGAATACAGGCTGCACAAATGTGATAATTTTTCTTAGGAATGTCATAATCCTGCAGCAGTTCCCTCTAGCACATCAGAACTAACTTTCTCCATTTTTACGCATGGACGTGTTACAAATCTCTGGAATGTCTCTCCATTCACATATGAGTACAGATGGTTTGAGGAGTGGGCGTGTATTTTCCCAGTTGGGAGTTGGTTATATTTAAAGAGATGCGACTCCTGTTCTGAATGTTACAGTCGTAAAGGCACTCCAAGCATCAGTGGGATATCGCTGCACAAGAAGGCAAGAGAACACGAAGTGTTGAGTCACCACAAAGAAACAGTTTATTTCCTCCACAGCTTTTTGCTTCCTGGGTAAGAAACCAACTGTATGCAAGGAGGGGTTACTGCTTGCCCCATTAGTCACGAGAGCAGACCCAACACTGTCCCTCCGACAGCAGAGACCGCACACCGCCCCGCGCCAGCCCCGGAGATGCCTGACACCAGTGTTTTGGGTAGACAGGACCCTGGCTGGACCAGTGGATGGCTGCTTGCAAAAACCTGGCCCTGCTGCCACTCGCCACCTGAGGGGATGCTTTTAGGCCACTAAAAGCACCAGCCACTAGCTGGGACCTAAACCAGCTCTGCTAGTGTCACATACACCTTCAGAGCGCAGTGGCTCGCTGCACCGCCTGCGATGTAACTTCACTGTCAACCACTGCAGGACACATCACATTAACTCTATGTCTGCTACAAGTCAGCAAAGCTACTGCTAGACAAGTTTTGACTGTCCATCTTCCATGTAACAGCAGGAGAAGCCACATGCTAATATACGTTGCTCCTTGATGTTGTTTGATAGGCACCTTTTATTTTCCTTTTTTCCTCTTCCCTCCCTTGCCAGCCAGTCTCCTGAACTATTTGGTTCTCTGCAGAACTAATTTATCATGTACAATCCGAAGCTTTATCACATCCACTACAGAGATCTGACCCTCAACTCAGTAATTACCTTCTACTTATTTCAACCTTGAAAACTCTCTCAGTCAAGTTTACCATTAACCGTGCTAAAGGCAAGAAGCACATCCTTTGCTGAAAGGTCAGCCTCCTCCACTTCCAATGCTTTCCAATGTAGGGGTCATGAATAATGTTGGAATAGCAATGCCTCCCACTAATTTTGTAAAGCACATTTGTAATTATGCTCTTCCCTGCTTTTGGATGGCGACTTTTCTAGATTTATTATTGTCCACTTAATGAGTGCTTAAGAGATTTGATAAGCAGGGAAGAGAACCCAGTAATATTTCTCCTGGAATGGCAGATCTGACCAGAAATCAGGAAAGATTTATTTCTTTTCAGTGTTTAACTGTGATTATTCTGACATTTCTGATTCTAGCTGCCAAAAATACCTTGAAAAAGCACACAGCGAACAGAGGGACAGAAAGACTCAAATAAGGGGTTGTCTTCAGAACAGCAGTAAATAATTCACTGTGTGTTTTGGCAAATGGTTACAGACAGCAGAGAAGAAAGATTTTATTTTTTGAGAAAGAGATCACCTTTACCTAGGAAATCAACATGTGCTGATATTACCAACATATTGAAATTTTATTTTGACAGGGAACATACATTTATTAGTAACACAGAAGTAACAGTACATTCAATAACCATGTACCGCCTTGCATAGAATGGGAAATGGCTGCAGTGTCATTGTCAACTGGGGAATTTAATTTTGCCTAAACAATCTCACCATCCACACAGGACTGAAAAACACTAACAGATTCTATAACATCTGAGAGTGCAAAGAAAATGTAACAGGTATGCAGTGGTTGCTAGTAAAACATCAACATATGCCAATCGTTATCCTACATAAGGTATTCGCCTCCTGCAGGTTTGTAGGTTTCAGTTTTAACTGTAGGGCGATACTGAAGATTCTCAGCCAACACTGCAACTGTGGCCAACAAAGGAGGCAAATTCAAAATATCCCACTTTTAACCAGTGGATGGAATTAAGAACCACACCTGACACCTTTCACCAAAGAAGCTAATGCCGTGGTTTGAAATAATTCTCCGATCGATTATGTCCTGCAAGTTCAAAGCCCGTTATCAGAAAGGACAGAGCAGCAGGTGGAACAAGATATATATAGAGAGATTATTACGGGTCTTGAGCAGTCTGACTGACGTGGAAAACACTGAGTAGTGTTTGAAACTCTCAAATGCTACTAATGAAACGTACCCAAGATCTGACAAGCCGTAACTTTTCCAAGTCCAATACTTTCTGGAAAGATGTGGAGTCATATCTATAGGTGGATTACATATGCTGTATTTTTATCTAAATTGGTTTATAAATGTGAAAAATTGAAATATATAGTTAGAATATTCCCTTGCAATAACCTAGTCCTTCTAGATCAAAGGCTGTGCACATATAAGTGAAATGTAAGCTATAAAGATAATTTTAAGAGATTTCACCAGAGCTGACAGCTACTTTACATAATGGAGGCCTTACAAATGAATGTCTAATAATGTAGAAGTAAATTATTTTTTCATGGTAATACTAACTGAAGTGCTACCTGGGAGCTCCTCCCAGGATAAGCATGATTTAGAGGGCTATAATGCTACCCCTTCACTTTCCTTTTCACTTTCCCCCCCGGATTTTCTTTCTTACTATTCTTCTAACAGACATTGCTATAAAACCAGAGGACCACATCCCTCTGTGGTGTACATGGAGGCAGAGATCTGAATACTGTACGGGATATAACTGGCCAGGAAGAGTTTCATGAAAATGTATTTTTCATTGGAAAACACTGTTTAACATTTTCCCAGTTCTTTGAAGTTCAAATTTAATCAATTATCTTTTGGACTACAATCTCAAAGTGCTTGTCAAGGCTTTATCTGACACTTTCAAATAAGAAAGCTCTAATTTTAATTTTTAATAAAACCTGTAAACTTCTCTGAACAGGATGATTATTCTGTACAGGAGTGATTTCCTTTTAATTAATGAATGTCAGCATTTCATCCTAGTACAGCATAGGGATGTTTTTCAAAAATTTTACTTTTTGATAGGCTGAGAATGTGCACCATTCCTACCTCAACGGGAAACCTTTAAAGAACAATTTTTCTCAGGTTACTCTATATGCCTGCTCTGAGTACCTCCTATAGGAGCCAGGCTTCCAGTCGGTCCCTTTCAGAGATTGCTTTTGAGATTTCACAACTTATCTTTCAAAGCTGAAAAGGGTCAGAAAAGATAGAGCAAAATATAGAGAGAATGGAGGAATAATTCTCACAACCAAAATAAGATTCAAATGGGTGAAAATATAAAACTGTTACTTATGGAGTTAGTCCATCTAACAACGTCCAACATCACATTCCTAAACAGATTAGGAGTTTTTCAACATACGGAACATAGCCGTTGTCTGTATTTTAAAAGCGTCATTCTAAGAAACCAGAGGACTCCAAATTAAAGGCTTATAACCCTCACGGAATATTTCCTCTTACAATAGGAGATCCCTCATGAAGACATTGACGGGCACATCTCAAACTTGAATTTAATTAATACCCTCAAGTAATGAGAACAAACTCCTTCTCTCAATTGCTTGGACTGAAAGTGCATTTTTCATTACAAAGTATGAATACACCTCCCAAGGTAAATATCAAGATGATATCAGGAAAAAATGGCAAATTAAAGAATTTTGAGTTCAGCAAGCAGCCAGTTGGCTTATCATCTTACAGATAATAAATCTCCTACTTCTGCCTACCTATTTTACAACACAATTAATGGGGGGGAATTACTGAGAGCAAGATGTGGTCAGAAAGAAGGAAAAGGCATGGATGTAGCAAAAGGTTCTAAAGGAATACTATAGAGATGCCAGCTTAAAAATAAATACAGAAAAGCCTTCATTTCAGCTGGCTACATGTCTAAATCAGCAGTTGCATTGGCAGATACTTTGTGTAGGTTGGCCATGAAGAGAATAATTGAACAGCATTATGAAACTGTTGCAAGAGTAAACCCTGCGGGTCTGTACTGAGAGCGCTCAGATCAGGTTTGGCTTCTCACAACCTGTCAGAGTGACCTGGGAATTCAGGTCTAGAAAACCCTGCAAAATAAAACCAACACAGCTGAAAAATGGATCACCTTCCAGTTGGTAGACTGTGTGTGTCTGTTCTTGCTATTTGTGTAATGCAATTCTGCTCCCCGTATGTTAACTCAAAAATTTAAAAATCCTAGTCTTGATTTTGAAACACCTCTGTCTGATCCGAGTTACCCTTAGGAAATACAGTGGACCTACTAGTAGGTATAGGAAAACACCAACTAGTCTGTTGCTATAAAGGTTTTAACACATTTTGAAAGTTGGTTCGAAGCGTACCTTTTCGATGAACAAAAGACCTTAAGCATCTTTCTGCGAAATGCTGCTGAAAATAGCTCTGAAGGAACTTGACAAGAGCCAGCTAGCACATCTGGGCCATTTAAATGCTGTGCCTGCACAACAAACCTGGTAAAACTCAGCCTTTATGAACTGGTACATTTCCCCATGAAATCCTGACTATTCTGCTTTCTCCCAGAATCAAAGAAGAACCTGGCTTTGAAGGGACCTCAGATCATCTGATCCATCTGTGGGAGCCCAGAGGAGATTATCTAGCACCCTGTCCAATTGCATCTTGAAAACTGCCAGTGATGGGGACACTACTTCTGCCTTATATTGAGATAAAATCTCTCCCAGTGCAACTGCTACCCATCCCCTTGTCTCCTCTGTGTGGTTCCTTGTGAAGTGAGAGTCTCTGTCCTCTTTGTAGCCACCCTTTAAGTACTGGAATACTGTGATGAGGTCCTGCCTGAACCTTCTCTTCTCATGTTCACATGCTGCTTCCCTGCTCTCTCAGAACCACATGACTTAATGACTATTAGAATTCTTTACATATATACATTTAATATGTATAATATATAGGTATAACGTTGTATACTTACATTTACTAAAACACCACCGAAAAGCAGCAAGAATATTCCTTTCAGTAGCTTTTCTTTAAAAAAACTAAGCGTGTGCACATTTATATATTGATATGCACTAAGAGAGAGAAAGGACTGTAAAAAATCCCATAAAACCTCAATGCCAAAACCCGTCCAGTTTAAGCTGTGGCTCAGCTTCTACATTTGAGGGCCAGATGCAAGAAGTATTGGGTGAAATGCATAGACTGTCTTATGCAGTAATGTGGATGATCATGGTTGTCCCTGATGGCATTAAGTTGCATGCATCTTAAGTGCTTTCCAGGATAGCTATTGCTGTTGCCAGAAATACAGAATATTTTGTACAAAACTCACTGTGCTTTCACCAGATACATTTACGCAGAGTCAGTTAGTGTCCAAAACATAGGTGAATTGCTCTGGGTTGTGGGAGGCAACAATTCCCAGGCTCCATTTTCAGCTCTGAGACCGTTTCATGCGGCTTGGCCAAGGGCAAATCACTTTAAAATCTCTCTGTTTGAATTTCCCATCTGTGCAAATGCGGATGATAAAACTAGCCTATCTCACAGAATGACAGGAGACATAATTAGCTAACATTTGCACGGTCATCTGAAGGCTCTTTCTGTCAAAGCACTAAGTGTGGTTCTTGCCAGCATGTCCAAAGAGATTTTTAGTGAACATTGTAGAATATAGAGAAGCAGAAACATATAGAAGTTTACAAAGTCCTGAAAGTCTGCAAGAAAGGGGTCAAACGTTCTCAAAAGCAAATGTGGGATAAATACTTTACAGGTGAGGTTGCATTACACAAATGTGAGAATCAATCGCTGAAGCACTGTATTAAGAGGGGAGGGAGATGGGTTTCTAACGCAGGTGGGGAAAAAGGTTTATTGCTTACTGGAAATACCACTCTAACAGGCAAAAGCTTGGTAGTATAGCAGTTCTCAAAAGTCCTAAAGGTAAACAAAATTTAAATGACTGCGTTTCTGGATGACAGTAAAATGGACCCTTTAAATAATTACTTATCAAAATAAAGTTTGGCTAAAAATTACTCCTATTTGTATCAGGCCACAGCTCAGCTGCACAGAAAATGTTTTACCACACTTTAATAACAAGGCAAGATGTGAAATGTTAAATGACATTCAGGTCTGAATTCCAACAGGGAGGACCAAGTGGCAAGTTAATGAAAGGAATTTTACCTTCTGATGAGATGAGCTGCTGAATATCTCAGAAGCTCAAATTGCCACCTTGTGTGATGGCAAACAGCAGTATATTAACATCAGTTTTGAGGAATCAACTTAACAGTGGCAATTACAAAACCACAGTGTAGAATACCTACTTCTCAGCCAAGCATCACTTAAATCCGTGCGTAGAATGTCTTACAGCTTAAGTAAGGGTTTAGTGGCATACAGACCAGACTGGGTTTATGAAAAAGGATGAGTTTCATTCCTGATGTAGGAAATTTATCAGTTCTACACACTCAAAAAGCATCTTACTGACGTAGAGTCTCCCATCTGCAAATACATCTTGGAAAATAAATCACAAATAAACCAAAACCTTTTGGCTTGAATGAGTTCCCCGTATCACACGGGCAGTAAAAATGTTTGCATCACTACCTTTCTTTCATGGTCCAATTATGAATATTTTAGTGTTTCTGCATCTCAGAACTGCAACAAAGCCAACGTGAAACTATCCCTTAGCTCTCTGCGAGATAGTTATTCACAAGCTGGGGCATACTTATTTTCATGCACTTACTTTCTTCCTTCCCCAGATCAGTGAAGCAGCAAATAGAGAGGGAAAAAAAGGCTCTCTCCAAACAGCATCAGATCAGTGGTGCAGGAAATAGCAAGCAACTCCCTGCAGGAGCATATGCATTCTTAGCAAATTCTACCAGCAAATTATAATCATCCAGTTAATTATATTTAATTGCTCTCTGCATCAAAACAATAAATAATGAGAGAGTCCAGTGCTGCTTGTTGGAGATTATAACTTGACATAAATACAAGAAACACAAGAAAAACAATAAATATGGATTCAGTTCTTCAAAATGGAGTAAAAAATAAGAAAGGAAAGGATGAGTGTAAATTGTATCAATGTTGGTCAACATCTGCCTACAGAGCCAAACACATCCCAGTTTTTCTTGGGAAAATTGCTATCAATGAATCTACACGAAGAGGACACTGCATGCAAGAACTTTAAGATATGAATACATAATGTGGAGGGGAATAAATTGGCTAAGAAAGGTGGAGGCATGAGAAATGGGGAAAGGAGAAGGACTTAAGCAAAGGAAGGAAATGTGTTAATGATGGCAGCTGTTAGATTACCAGGAAGAGTTGCAGGAGTCCCAGCACAGATTCATTTCAAAACGTATTAGAGAAAACCTTCGTAAATAGACTGTGGAGGGCAACCCTGAGCAGAGAAAGAGCTGGCTTAGGTGCTACACTACAACCAGACTGTCCCACTTTCACAATCCATAGAAGCTATGAATCCCAGAGAACATGGGTTGTGTAATTTATTGCAACGTTCTCCTTGGCTTCTTTGAATAAAACTTAGAAGTTCATCTATTTTTAGTGCTTTTGTTTCAGATTCCATAATGCCAGTGCATCTCCATTTTGGTAGCTCTTGCAGCTGATAAGAAATTCTGCAGCTGCAGAGCATCTCATGTTTCAAATCAAAGAATTATTTCCATTCGCAAATTTAGCATTGTATTAGGTAGATATATTATTGACCTATATACAAATATATATACACATAAATATATATACATGCTTTAAAATGCATGCTATTTTTTGCTATTTAGTAGAAAATTGCATCTTTGAATCAAGGCCCATCCAAGTTAAATCAAAGTCAAGAGAAAAATGAGATCAAATCCCAGAAAACACAACTAGTTAGCTTGCTATTTTGTATGAGTGGGAACTGATGGAAGTGTCTATGAAAAGCAATTTCAAAGATCTTGCATATTCAGAAGTATTTTGAGGGGATGGGAGGAGGAAGAAAAGGTCACTACCGAATTACTTTTACTTTCACAAAGTTGAAGAAACGCATCAAGAAAAATTTTTGGTCAGAAAATATAAGGCAGGAAAATGTGACTTCCATATGGGAAGTTCCATTGGAAGAATTCATTAGAAAGCCAAAATGCCATTCCAAGCCTGAAAGAGAACAGTTTGTGGACAAAAATCCCATCCTGGCTTTATGGTAAAGTGAATAGCAACAAAAAAGGGTGTGAGGAGGAAAGGGACGACGTGCAATACAAGCTGCACATGGGGGAGAAGAGGGCAGTAGTCAACAAGGCAGCTGTTTTGATGCACCTGTGGTTAGCAGGGAAGCTGGAGGGGATTGGAGGACTCATGGCTGGCATGATTAAGAACAAAAATCTTTTAAAAAAGAATATGAAAAACAAAGAATGAAAGCCAGTCGCACAGCCTCATTAGGAGATGGAGAGTGTAACTGCTAATAGGATGGCAGAGATTTTCACAGCTGCTCTGTGTTTGGATGGATGTTTGAGGTTGCCCTGTTCGTACAGATTTGAGTGAAAAAGTTTCAGCATAAAACCAACCAGAGAACGTTAAGCATCTCTATATATCCAGCAGGCCCAAGTAACTTGAGCTAATGGTCTTCTAAGAGATGACACAGATGTCTGAGTCACTGATATTGAACCTGGTGAGCTGCTGTTCGGGTTTTCCTGCTGTTCCACCAGCAATGCAGAGGTTTAGTTAAGACACAAGGGTTACAACTCTGTCCCATTACATGCAACAGGTTACAAGCGTCTTGGTTTAAAAGAGAACTTTTATATGGGAGTACATTTATCTTCTTCACAAACATATAAAGTGAGCTTATCAATTTACTGGAGAAATACAGGATAAAATCCAAGAGGTAGAAGCTGAAGCCAGCCAAGTTCTCATTTTAAACTGGGCTTGTACTTTTAACAGCAAAGATGAATGATGCTTGTAACAGACTACTAAGGGCAGGTATGGATTCTCCATCTTTTTTCTGGTAACCAAGATCAGACACTCTTTTGGAAGAGATACTTCAGTTAATCACGAGCCGCTGAACTCCACGTAAAGGTAACTGGGATCAATTCAATACTCCACAGCACAGAGAACACAAACTCTGTAATCTAATGAGGAATTTTGGCCCTAAAATATAGGAAAACAAGAAAGCTCTGAACGCCAAATTTTGCTCCAAAATTTAAAGCAAATTTGAAACTATTTGCTTCAAAATAGTTTCAAATTATAGCTTGAGACAGTTCCATGTTATTGGTTCAGAAGAGAATAATTTAAAAGCATCAAAACAATATCAGAGCTAATGTTCTATTTCTAGTGAAGCATTAAAATCTCATAGCATGTCATCCCTGCAGTGAGGGTACTTGCAATCATGCAAATTCATGCAGTGTTCACAAAAGAGGAGGAACAATGATCCCTGCTTATGGCTTGAGCCTCTCGGTTAAGCGTTGGGCTTCCAGCTGCTGCATCTCAAACAGGCACACGTAGGGGAGCCAGAAATCACATCCACTCTCTCACTTCAGAGAAGGCAGCGTACACTCCTCTCTGCACCTGCACCTCCCTACTTACACCGACTACAAAACCAGCGTGGGACTATCATTGGCACCGACTTTGCATGTCTTTGCATCAATTGTGCTATTAGTGTCTCTGAAATAGCGGGGTTAGAGACGGCGCTTCACCACTCAGAGGGACAAGACATCATCAGGTCCAGAATTCAACTTCTGTTTTGCCTTGATTGCAATTGTTTCTATCCATCTGTTTTCACCAGGAACAATCCCTGAATGATACCCAAGGGTACTAGCTGAGGCTGGAAAAAAGTAAGATCTTAACCAGGCTCAGTACAGAAAAGGTGCCACGTTTCCTTTTTCTACATTTGAATGACCTTCACAATCTATATGTAGAAGATGCCTCTCTCTTATTCCCTGCACTCTACTGCATAAACTGAGGTTCAACATGTGAATTGCCTTGTAATCTGGTCTAGAGATGCAGGGGTCCAAAGGAAACCGAAAAAAACAATTCATTGCTTTTGAAAGGAGGAACGGGGCGAGTAGGATGCCCCAAAACCGAAATTTCTGAGGGGAGACCCACTAATATATGTTTTCCTAACCCTGAGAAAGATTTGAAAAGTTACTGATGCAACACTTAATTTCTTTACAATTTTTCCTATACTTATTTTTTAAAGGATTTACTTCACTTCAGAGCACTACGTTATTACTAAAGGGAATTCTAAACACTATAGATCTGTACACAATGTGCCAAATTTATTATTACCCCTTAATCCTGTTCTGTTTTTATTTGTATCTACATAGGAATGCCCTGCTTGCTTTCCAGACTTTAACCAGAATTTAAAATGTTTATTTACATGAATTCCTACATTGTAAATAACATCCTATTTTTGAAGCCTGTAATATAACCTTGTTTTATGCCAACAAGTATACAGCATTGGTGCTTTCTATACTGAACATTTTAGCTTTCCCTATTTTAGAGATGTCTCTGAGAAAAGAAAAACACTCAGCATGCAGCACAACCTCATCTGATGGAAAGTATATGCAGCATCATTCAAAAGTGAAGAATTTATAGATATATCATAAATATACTCACCACTACATTTTAATGCACTAGGAGAACACAGAAATGTATAAAAACAAGTTCAGCTTTTGTAAGCAAGCAACTTTTGATGATATTATAATATTTCTCCAAACTTTGTTCAGGTAATCAGAAGTAGCACCTTTTTCTAGACCTTCACGATTCTGAAAGCCTGGCAAACACACCAGCATTCACCTGCCTCTGCTGCAGGGAGTTTCATTTGCTGTGAAACCTGGATCTTGGCTAGGATCTGGAAGAGGTTTTTCTTTGCCATATGGCAAAAGTAGTAAATGCTGTGTAAGTTTCTTCCCTGTCCTCTTTTATCCACAGATTCTGCACCGGGGATTAAATAAGGACAGTAATGCAGCAGACCCTTTGGGCACCAGTTCTGAGACACTACACAGTGAAGAAAGCAGGGGAGGCAAAGGGCAAGGTGTTTTCACTCGTGCCAGGCATGTGTCACATCCAGTCTGGCTCTGCTGGCTCTAACCCCAGACCGAGAGGTGTGGGAAAGCAAGAGCAGAGATAGCTGGAACAAATGGACACAAGTCATCACAGTCCTGGCAGCAATCATAGAATCACAGAACGGTTTGGGTTGGAAGGGTTGTTCAAGACCATCTAGTTCCAACCCTCTTCCATGGACAGGGGCAGCTTCCACTAGACTGGGTTGCTCCAAGCCCCGTCCAACCTGGCCTTGGACACTTCCAGGGATGGGGCATCCACAGCTGCTCTGGGCAACCTCTGCCAGTGCCTCACCGCCCTCACAGTGAAGAATTTCTTCCTAATAGCTAATGTAAACCTACCCTCTTTCCCATTTAAAGCCATTCCTCCTTATCCTATCACTATATGCCCTAATAGAAAGCCCCTCTCCAGCTTTCCTGCTGGCTCCTTTAGGTACTGGAAGCTGCTCTAAGGTCTCCCCAGAGCCTTCTCTTCCCCAGGCTGAACAACCCCAACTCTCTCAGCCTGTCTGCATAGGGGAGGTGCCCCAGCTCATCTGAGCATCTTTGTGGCCTCCTCTGGACTCAATCAAACAGGTCCATGTCCTTCTTATGTTAGGTGCCCCAGAGCAGAACACAGTAGTGCAGGCTACAGTTCCCCAGGTCTTCCTTTTTTCCCTTTTTAAAATGGGGGTTACGTTTCCCCTTTTCCAGTCAGTGCGAACTTCACCACTTCTGGGACTGCCACAGCTTCTCAAATATGATGGATAGTACTTCATCTGCCAGTTCCCTCAGGACCCACAGGAATGCAGCTCATCAGGTCCCATGGACTCGTGCACCTTCAGGTTTCCTCAGATGGTCTTGAACCTGATCTACAGTGGGCAGTTCTCTCCCACTCCCTGTCTTCGCCTCCTGTGACCTGGGCAGTGTGGCTGCAGCATTTGCCCATGAAGACTGGGGCAAAAAAGTCATTGAGTACCTCAGCCTTCATGCTTACCTGGAGCTGTGCCCCAGCTAAGAAATCCACCAAGAACTGGATAACCAGAGCTCACTAACTTGCAGACAACGGTTGGCAAAGGCAGCTACGAAATGCGCACAGCGCAAAGCTGCACCGGGGCTCCGAGGTTCAGCTTGCTCCGCTGCCTGGAGCTGGAATGGGATACCTGCTCTGTGAGCGCCTGCATAGACTGTTTTTACTACCTCCAGCACTCAAGAATCTGGCAACGTATGTCTCTGGGTATACTCAAGATCCTTTAAATTAAGTTACAGAAGTCAAGGTGTCCATAAGCAACCCACTTCTATATAACTTTTCATTAATGTCAGATGAATTGTATAGTGGAACTGCTGTGGCTACTTAGCCCACAGTTGCCACAACTGGTGTATCACAGTACTGTGGCCTCTGTATTTTACCAAAAATACCCCCTGTTCACATGTATCTGACTTTCGCCAGAGCTGTAGAACGGCCTACACTAAAGTAATTTTTATACAAAAATTTTCAGGTTCCCTAAAAATTTTGAGTAAAACATGAAAACCCCAAATTACTTATGGTGACAAGTAGAACTATTTCAATAGGTTATCTGAGCATTTCAACACAAATATGATGTCGCAGGAGTCCTGGCAGTTTGTTGTGTTTGCCTTGCACCCTTGTTCTCCTCCACAGAACTCTCTCTTTAACACACCGTAATTACTCAACCTTCAGCAAACACCCTTCCCTAAAGATGTAGGATCACGACCCATCGGAAGACACATATTTGATCAAGAAATCTGGTTCTAGAGCAGACTTGGAGTCAGGAGTCAATCCCATTCCCAGAGGGGAATGGTCAGAGCTATTCAGGACAGTATACATAGTTGTTTCTTGTTGAAAAAACAGTTCTTCAACTATATCTATGCATCTTAGTTTTTATAGTTTCTGTTTGCTGGTTTCATAAAATGTATGAAGTCATTAGCATCGTACCTCAACACCACTCCTCTACATGTACTTTCTCATTAAAAAAAAGAAGTTAATCGATAAAATGGCATAACTGGGCTCAGTTTGGTACATGTTATATGCACCTGGTGTTCAAAACTAATTTTCCAAGTCAAGACAATGAATGAATATCCTAGCACAGCGACCTTTATAAAACTGGCTTAGCGAAAGCTGCACTCTAAAAGCCTTCAGTGGTGCAAGTTTTAATGTATAGAAGACAAATCAAGTCCCGGTAAAGTATATAAAAGGATAAGCGCTCCTGACAAAACAGATTGAAAGCTAATGGGGTAAAGATCCCTCAATAAACGGGGTGTGATTCCACAGCTGATGGGCAGATGTTCAAATATTCCACCTGCTGACTTGCCAAAAAAATGAAATACTGATGTAATAGAGTTTAATATAAAAGTCAGTAATGCAGA
The DNA here is from genome assembly GCA_035590275.1 of Ibycter americanus. Lineage (NCBI taxonomy): Eukaryota > Metazoa > Chordata > Aves > Falconiformes > Falconidae > Ibycter > Ibycter americanus. The sequence continues at coordinate 70,091,979 of JAVJGI010000063.1, forward strand.
GCAAATCCAAGATTCTGGGCAGACAACTGTTGTCCAAATTCCAGGGTTTCTCTCATTAAACATTCAAACCTCAGAGTAAAGTTATTCGTCTCTAAATAGTTAGTTTTAAATAAAAGTATACTTGGATAGAAAAAGGCTCTTCTTAAAAACCACAGGACCATATTCTTATAAGTTTACCTGTTTCTTTTTACTGCAAGCCTAAGACCACTTTTGGTTTGTAATGGTCTTTATCTACACATAAAACTGAAAGAAAAGATGGAGAACTTCTACTCAAATAAATAAATAACCCCAGAAGTCACAAAGTCAAAAGATCAGTTTTGATAAGGTTTGGTAGCTCAAGCCTCAGAAGCACAGTTATTTGTGCTGGAAATCATGGAAATGTGCATGATAATACTTCCTATCAAAAAAAAAAACACACACACAAACAACATGGAATCACACACTTGAAACAATGAGAAACTGAGAAAAAACCCAAATACAGTCCAGTAGGAACTGTATTTCACCTACTGCCTAAGGACTTAAACATGGAGGAATGCCAATCGTAATCTGGAAGCATTGTCCTTTATTCTCTAAGTCATATGGATATTTTATTCCTGAGATAAAAAGAGCCCAAATCTCAGACACAAGAGAGACATAAGAAACCTGCATGCAAATATGGGTGATGCCCCTAGAATATAAGTGACAGTTGTGAGACAGGTGCTCATAATCAGAGAGATAAAAGTAATTTGAAGCAGCAGAACAACTGATCTAACCCATCAAGTGGCAGAGACATCAGCCTCCTAACGCCCACTCATTTTGACACTAAAAATCAGCGAACAACTTTGAAGACCTTTGAATTATTTCTGGGCCTTAATGAAAATACAGACTGGAAATTCCAGCAGTTTTCAAAACATCCAAATATCTAACACTCTCTTAAATCAGTCCTAAAATATTTTTCTTAAATATTAAAATTTATTTCCCCCCCTAAATATTAAAAAGCTAAAAATCCTAAAATATTAGTCCTAAAAATTGCACGATTACATATCACACATCCCTTCAGAATTACTGTTCATACAGCACCTAGCAGAACGGCTGCTCACATATGCTGGGTTGGAATGGCTGCATGTCACTGGCACAAACGAAGTTAATGACGATGATGAACTACATATCACAATTTGCCTTTTAACAAAGCTACTGTTTCCCCCTGTGCTGGCTTGCCCTGCTTAAGTGCAGAGGTAACACTGGCAAACGCTGGGGCTGCAGCAGGTGAATGGCAGCAATGCCAGTGGCAGGCTGTCAGCAGATGACCACAGCCTGGGTCTCTGGAGAGCAGGCCTTTGGAAACAACCCAGCTGAACCTTTCCAGTGGGATGCAATCTGAACCTTCATCTTAGGCTCTCTTCTATTTCCACCCTTTTCATCTGCAGGGTTGTCTTGCATTTTTCTTTATCCCCCCTTACGTTGTGGGCAACTGTCTGTCTTGCATAGCAGTTTACGTGAGTATATAAAAGCCATGAAAAAGGGATTAAATCCTTAACAGACATCTTGCCCTAAGGCTTGCAGGAATCATACACCAATGATCCTAGTGATTATTGGGAACTGGAGCAGAACGTTAGAACCATCAAAAGGAATTCAGCCTATGGGAGGTTTCCCCTCTCCTTTTTAGCCATTACTGTGTTCAGCCTCTTCATTTTTATTGTTATTCTAGACCACAGTCTTTCAAAATTACATGAATACCTTTATTTCTTCTTTCTGTTAGAATAAATTCCACTCTCTGTGGTCAGAATGGTCACTATTAACTCCGCACAGCACTCATATCTAGGCTAAGAGGTTTTCTATAGGCAATATTTTTTTCTCCCTTCTATACTTCCCGGCAACTGATTGTGGGTTAACTTTGAAGGTGTAGCCAGCCACTAGAAAAAGTGGACTGGAAATTAAGATCTTGGTAAGCCTTAGAGGCAGCCATCATAGCAGGCAAGTAAGTGAACAAAGAGCTCTAGCTGTTGTCCCTGCCAGTCTCTTACCTACTCTCTCTTTCCCTCTGCCTGTTCACTTTAGCCTTGCTTTCAGCAGGAAGCCACCCAACACTGTGAAGCCTCATTGTCTAGTGGTGCTTTTGGGCAACAGCATTTTCTGAATGCAGCAGGGAAGAGTTTCTTAATAACAGCTATGGTTGCAATATGCTTCAAGCACGCACTTTTTTTTCCTGTTACATTTACATTAGAAGAGCACAGTCATTAAATTCATAACTCCAGGTGCCTGTGATGCTGCCAGAGACAGCAACTTGATTCCATGGTAATCCAAGGTTTCATTTCTACTTATGGTATCATCCATCACACAAAAGCCAGCTGTAGCACGGCATTTTTTTCAGGTTCAATTCACCACCCTAAGTATACACCAAGTTGCTTTCATCTCATGCAGGAAGCAGCTTAGGGATAGCTGACCTATTAATCTTGTTACAGCTGCATTATTTTCTGATGCCCCAACTTAACGAGGAAATGAGATGACTATTACAATGGTTCTGATACCAAGACACATACACACTTACATATGCATTCCTGGGAAGACACACTTTGCAGCGGAGCGTGAAATACAGCATGGATGCAAGAAGATGTCAGTTTTGTGGTAAAGAGAATCAGACTGGAACTCATATATTCACTATGGAGCTGTAATTCCACTGTAAAGCTGCAGAATTAGAAATTTGATTAGATACTGCTGGGCCCCTATGGTAGAAACTCAGGCAATCTACAGAACAAGGCTCCTGCCTTCTGGCTTCAAAGACATTTAGATTCTTTGCACTATTTAGAGGAGGTCATTAGGATGAACGCTTAAGAAGTAGGAGAGCAGTTTCTTATATTTAAGACCCGTGCCCATCTCATCAGGCTACTTGCTATTTCAAGGTTCCTCTTCTGTGGGATTTTGGGGAATAAAATAGAGAACTCATTTTCACTTGAATGCAAAAGCGTACTGGATTACATAGCCTCAGCATTTTCCAGCTCAGGAGTAGCTGGAATGCTACAATACTACAATAGCTACAATATTGTATTTTCCTTCTGGAAATATTAATTGCATTTGAGATGAAGGTGCAACTGGTGTGGATCAATATAAAACAATCCTTCCCCAAAATATGGCTCAAACTCAAACTAGATCTGTTTCAAGTCTTTCTATCTGTCCAACACTGCGACCACTACAGCTGTGCTACCGCTCAGGTGAAGAAAGAAGGGGAAACAGAGCATTTTATTGAATCCCCATTCATGCAGAATTTAAATTCTACTGTCAGACTCCTACTCCAAGACAAACTAGATTATAAAATGATCACTTTCATCCTTACCTATAGCTTTATATTTAAGATGGATTGTCAAGCTCAAAATTCCTTTCCTCCCCTGCAAGTTGAGAACTTCAGCTGCCGTAAACTGGCATCAGCCTTAGCAAAGTTGTGCCAGCTTTTACAGCTGAAGATCAGGTTTGTCATTTCCGTGATTCCAAGTCACAGTGCTTTTTGGTTTCCCTCGAGAGGGATAATGGAAACTTCAGCAACTGGTGAAGCAACCACTGTGTTACGCGTGGAAGCCACAACTCAGCGTTATTTGTGCAAGGGGGAATGTGAAAGAGGAGGTCAAAGAGTTCCCAGCGCACTCGTCGGCACAGAAAGCCCAGTTGTCTGGAGGGAAAGGGCAGCTATTGAACTCCGTAGCGGCGGGTTTGTCTACTAAACAGCAAGTCCTGGGAGGGAAAGAAGCTTGAAACACCCGCGCTTGCCAGCGGGAGCAGCAAGAGTAGTATGAGGCTTTCCTACATGGAGCATAGACAGCTGTGAGGGAAAAGCAGCAGCCAAAACATGTTGAAAAAACGTTGCGCGTTTTCTCTATGCTTTAGGATACAGGTTTCTGTTTACACTAGGTTTGACCTTATATGAATGCTTTAGTTGCCTGAGAGAAAAAAAAAAAAAAAAAAAACAACCCACAACAAAACCATGCCACGTTCAGCTGAGCAGACAAACCATGAATAAGATTATGTTGAAATGAAAAATTCACCCACTAGCTGGCTCCTTGGCACTAGCAACTCTGATCTAATGTGTTGCTAGCAGCAAAGCCAAACCGAGGTGAAACTACTACTGACATGCTCCGCTGAAGTACATTTTTAAAGTTTTTAAAGTTGTCACCCTTAGTTTGTGCAAATGTGATCAGATACTACCTGGGAACTGCCAAGTGGGAATTAATCTTTTCTGTAGGTATTGTAGATGCTAGTGGGAATAAAAGGTTTGCAAACAAAACAAGCAAGCAACTATTAAAATAATCTGTATTGCATCCTTTTCCGGTTTCAGAAACTAAACACTAACTCTGGTTGCCTGACACAGACAAGAGCCAGTAAGCTAAGCTAAGAAGAATGAGAAGCAATCTGCCGAATTTCTTTATCAAATTGCACAAAGCTGCAGAAAGATAAAACTATAGCGTTGTCAACCTTTATGATTTTATCTTTAATCTTGAGACATATTACTGGAGCAGAACAAGGCAGAGCCACTAAATAGGCTGCTTTCAGGAAAGTCGGTCGATGGACTATCAGTACTCTAGGACCTACAGCACGAGTGGAAGCCAGGTCTCAGGCTACACACATATCCCTCCTCCAAACATCATCTTACGTATATGATCTTCTGTTTTACCATTCTCACAGTCGACAGGCTAAAAGCAGGCTTTGCATTTTCTAAACTCTAAATTTATAAGTTTCTAATAACAATGTTTCTAAATATACTTTTACATTTAACATTAGCAGAAAAAAAATAATGAAAAAAATCCCAAATTTAACACTCTACATTCCATTCCATATTTTCTTACCAAGTTGTCAGAAAACACATCTCTGTACAGAGAAATCATCGTTTGCCGTCACGGTCCCCAGTTCATCTGAGTCTTTATATACCTTAGCACTCGAATAACTTGTCCTTCTCTTCCCCATTCCTGCCTTTTTTCCTCCTAGCACTTCTTGTCTTCACTAAACCCTTGATAATTTTCCATTTCTCCAAAGTCCAGCCACCTACAGATAAATAGAGCAAGCTGGTCCTCTGTGTAGATACCCTCTCTACTACTGCCACTGGACTGCCCGGATTGATTTGATCAAGTATTTTAACCCTCACACATTCCAAACAAAATATTGTTGATAAAAAGGTCTGTCAGCTACCCATTCCTCACCCCACCCTGTGACTTTAGAAAGAACTGGGTAGGAAAGAGCACAAGAGTAGGGACATGAACTGTCATGCATATTTCACTGCAAAATGCAGAAATTTCCGACATTCCCTATAGTGCTGCCTTAGCTGAGTCCCAGACACCTCTTTTAAGAAAAAAATTTAGCTTAGAGCTTTCAGCACATGTAAAACTTCAAAAACGTAATTCATATGTATTTTAAGAGCTTAAAAAGAGCTCTTGACCTTCTTTCCTTAAAAAAAACCTACCAGGGCTAGCATTTGCACTCTCATTTAAGTCAGTCTAACAGTTTTACTAACGTGGGGGGGGGGGGGGGTTGAATATGTGAGGTTAACAATAGGGAACAGTTTTCCATTTGTAACAGACTAATGTATCAGTTGCTAGCACAAGGAAAGGTAAAATTTCTCACTTAACGCAGGTATACCTGTAACCTTGCATACAGGCATACCAGAACCTGAACCCGCTAAGAGGAAATTCTGAAGACTTTGCTTTTGTCAGTAGAGCAAAAATGGTGTGCAACTGCTAGAAAGAAATCAGATTCCTGAAGCTAGCAGTCAGCAAGCAGAAAAAGGTTTCAGGAAAGGAATAAAATGCAGTAAGTACTCAGTATCTACACTGTCATTTTAAAGGCAGCTGTTAATAATTTTGTATTGAAAAAATATATATATATATATATATAAAACTATATATATAGTTATATACATATATATATGCCGGTAAATCCTGCATAGGTTTACTAGTCTTGTAGTTATGTCCTACATGGATTTACTAGGCTATGCAGGAAGGGAAAGGAGACTTCCTTCCCATTTCTTTTTTTTTCCCCCTCTTCTGCCTCAGCCTTTCCATGTCCCTGTAGTAGTGCTGGAAGTCACATTTTGCACGTAGCAGGTTCTTTTCCAACTCCTTCTACTATGGGACAGAGTCGACCTGCCAGAGTATGGTTTCCAGGCTATAGAATGTCAGGGAAATTTATTGTCCCTACTTGTGGACTTGTGTCTGTTACATGACCTTTGAGTGGGACATGCCCATGACACGTACCAGAACAGGGGCAAGTGTTCCCATGACGTGACTCCACTCAGCAAGGAGCAGCCTTAGACTCCTAAGCTTCAAGGAGGGGTCTGTATTGGTACCGAATGCATCAGAAAGGTCTTCAGAGCAACACCACAAGAACAGGCTTTGGCACACCACTGCTAAATCTCCTGTCAAAAAAATTCTTTCCAATTGGTGCTACAGAATTTTGTAAAGGGTAATCACTTAACAAAAAAAAAAAAAAAAAAAAAAAAAAAAAGATAACTGTAGTGCCATTTTTTAAATTTTTTTAATATGAAAGGGAGAGCAAGACTCCTTGCTGGTTTTTTTTTAACTTATGGAATTTATGCCCATACTTCCGACCCACAAAAATAAGATGCCTTTCTAACCAATTTTGAGGTAGCATATGTGGGAAAACAGGAATTTGGAAACGGTAACGCAGAATTCCACAAAAATTCACGTTTCCCAAACTAAGTAATACATAAGCCCATTCTACAGATATAAATCGCTATGGTATATTTTAGATACCATATATATGGATCAGCCCTTCACATAATATGAAGGTCCATGATTTTACCTGCTGAGAGACTGGACAATTCTAGATGCTGAAAAGGTCAAAGCTAGGGTATTTCTCAACTTCTGATTTGGTCTAAACAAATCTTCTTCCTCTTAAAAAACACACTTTTCACTGTGAAGCAGGAAAGGTTATAAATTATGCACACAGAGATTAAGATTTTGGCTTCGCATTTGGCAAACAGCCTGGCAATGCCTTATACTAAGGGGCTAAATGATTTTGGCAGCAAACCTCGTGGCCAAGAAAGTAAAGGCTGTGACCTCAACTAGTCACTGTCTTTCTGGCATGGTAAACAAACCATTATCAAAGCAGTTATACATGTGTTTTGTCAGTACCTTAACTTGTGAGCTTTAGCTCTGCGTGTTCTGTTCAATATTTTGTCACATTTTCCCCGTGAAAATACTGTGCTCATCTTTACTGTATTTATTGGGTGCGTTTTGAAGTATTATCTAAATGGAATTCAAGCTCTGAAACTTTTGCTTATCACTAGTTTTAATAATCAGAAACTTACTGGCTTTAAAAATCTGGATATTTAATCTCTGCTTTAAAAAAATCCTTTTTTTGCTGGGATCATTGTATAAAGCAAATGCAGGTCTTAATCTTAACAGACTAACTCTGGAGCTGCCTACAGGGTGAAGATTTTTTATTGTATAAAAACTGTAGACACTCTTTGCACTGAATGATTTCTTTAAAAGACAACATTCCTCTTTGGCACCTGTATTTTGCTATCAGCAATAAGAAGGAGTCATTTAATTCATGAAAGCACTTAGGAAATGAATCTATCAGGTCTTGCCAACACTAGCTTTCAAAAGGCTACACAACTCCAAGTACCGGTAGAAGACCTGTTCACAACAGTCTATGAAGTATTTCCTAACACCATTACTTACAGAAGGTCAACAAGCTGGTTTTATAAGACTTCCCCTGCCTAACATCATTCATAAGTGACAAAGGAGGAGGTTTCTATGTAAAAAATTACACTTGCACATAAATTTTGCTTAAACAAGCGTTATCAAGACTAAGCTTCTGGTGGTTGATGGGAACTTGTGTGAGTCCGTAATCTTCCAATCACCATTTCAAGGATTTTGATCTGCAACTAGAAAAGGTAAAGGTGGGAGCAAATTTAAAACACAAAGAAAGAAAGAAACTGCTTTGGAAGTTCAAAATTGGCAAAGGCAGACCAGGCATATAATCAGCACGAAAAGAGGATAGAGCAATTCATGCATTCAGTTCCTTATTCTGATTTTGACTGCATCTGTCATTTCAAGTCTCTTAAAAAAAATTTACACGTCAGCATTTGGTTTTCTCGTTTATTAAAGTTGAGAGATGTAGAGGGAAATGCTACTCAGCTGGCAATGGCCAGGGACTGTCAGCTCTCAGAGCAACCAGAAGCCTGGCTCAGGTTGGTCCAGCAGCATGTAACATCACAGCTCTTCCAGGCAGGACCCCAGATTATCTCACCTGCCTGATATGAGCCACAGGCCCTTGCCACAAAGGCGAGGCAGTCAATGTACAGAGGTTATCTTCCCCTGGCATATAACAGCTGAATCACTTATCAACCTTTTCCTGAAAGTAAACAGTACACGTTTTGACCTGGTAGCTAGCTTTAAACCTTCTCTTCTTGGGCATTATACCTGCCTTGATACCAAAGCAACAGGTCTATTTTCTGTTGATATCGCTGGGTACTTATATCATAATATCAAATAATATCAGTCAGCTGAACCACTCCTACTTAGAAAGCATTGGGAATCAACAAGAATATGACTACATCAAGAGCCATGATGTAGTGCATCTAGCAACAAGTACACTGGTAAACTGGTAATCCTCTAAAAAACTACAATTCACCTAGCCCTTGCTTTATGCTTTTATCAAGCTACTGTAAAATTAATAGTATATGCTTATTATGGTTGCAAAATCTTCCTACAAAGCTAGTGAAATCATAGTAAAGTTTTCATAAAATAAAGATAAGGTGACAGTTCAGATTTTAAATTAAATACCACATAACTCACTGAGCTCCAGCATGCAATAATGTCACCTCTGACGATAGCTTTGGGGATCCCTCACCCTAACCATCTGACTCACTGTGTAATCTGAGGTAAGACTTTGGACTTCGCATTATAAGTCTCACACCATCATTATATTACTATGGAGACCTCATCAAAACCCTTCTCTTATTAACCCCTAGGTTCCTAAATTGGGTATCATAAATCTTAACTAACATTTGCAAATCATCAGCGCAAATCAAACCTCACAGCCAAGAATCACAACTTTGTCGCTGCTCTGCCCCTCTGGAGGTGTAACCACACAGTTTCTAACTCAAGGACAAGTATAAAGCTTGTGCAAGACCAGAAAGAGTGAAAACCCTGATACTGTGCTAAATGGTAAAAGGCATTTAAAGCATGTGTCATGATTCTATTTAGTATTTAAAAAAAACCAACAACTTGTCTTGGCATGGATTAACAGCCTCAGTACTTATGTGGTTTGCATCTTCTCTGCAATGGCATGTTGTTCCTCTAATAAAGAGCTGATATTCTCTTTATTTCACCATTTCTCCTACTTGATTTAGTTAGAAGCCGATATTTTGTATGCTCAGAAAATTTATTTCAGAGGGTGCTAAATGACTATGAGTGGAGCAACAAGGCACATTTTAGGGTCCATTTTTCTGCTGTCCTTTTAGATTCCACCACTTTTTGTTACACAGGCGGAAAGATTTAATCCGTCTTGCCTCAACTGATAAGGAACATCCCGATTCCACAGTAACTAGGGGGATAGTTTCATCTTCTAAAGCTTCTATTTAGCAGCAGCTCACAGGCAGGACCCTGCCAAAGTGTGTCTAACTCCGTTACAGCCACAAATACCAAATGTGTGCAGTGGGCAGCACTTCCCTAGGCTGAAACCATATTTCTTGCCATAAAGAAGAGTCCATTTATACTATTTCGAGGGGCTGTGATACCGTTTACCAGGCACAGTGGCTGGTTTCTGCCTTTCCTGTGCCTCTATATTTCACTGTGCTTGTATCATACCCTAAATGGAGAGTGTAATACAGCTTTTGCAAGTAGATTTTTTTTTTTTTTTAATAGTCTCCTGATCTTGCAGTCCTTATAGCTTCTAGGTGGTGAACACAGGGAAGCTGGGAGAGGGACTGGATGTTGTCGCAGCCTCTGAAGGTAGATCTACATTGCAGGGTTTGCTTTCTGCCCACACTGTTGGCATCAGCTCAGTTCTTGCTGTTGTCCTGTTGTGGTATGTGGTGAGTGTAGCTTAACAAGTCACATAAAAGTTAAATCACTCACTATTTTATTAATTTCCCCCCTTTTTAATCCTAGAAATCATAGGATATTTATTACATTTCCAAGCAAGAGTTTAGTTCTCACTGAACACATCATGTGGAATTGAACAGTATCCACCAGTTCAGAAAAGAGTTTCTTTAATAACAAATATTTCACTGTAGGATGAAAAGGAATATAAAGGCAATATGAAGTTGGGAGGCTAAAAAAAGGATGTTGCCAGGCATTTTGAGAGAGTCGGATGAGAACAGAAGCTACTGAAGGGGACATGTCTTGCCAGAGGTACATCAAAGTGAAAGGAATCAAGCCTCTAAGGGCAAAGGAAGCTCACTCTGTGAGACGGTGGTTTCACACCTAATTAAAGGTTGACAGCAAGGAGGGTGCATTCAACAACTTTATCCTTTACAAGTGATCGGAGTGAAAGCAAAAATACCAGAGCTTTGCTCTGTCATTGAGGGATATCACCCTCTGCACCAAATACTGCAAAACATGCTTATGAAGTGTAAGTTTTAATTTATCAGAGAGACATAGAACCTGGGTCAGAGATGACCAAACAAATTTTGTACCTGTCATGATAACACTTGATTTCTTCAAATGCCCAGCTGTCACTGCTCGGGTCATCATGTCCTGAATCACTGAGTGCTTCAAACAGTGTCTCCTTGAGTCTTATTCTGCCTTTAGAATTTTCTGGAGTTTGAGAAGTGCAAGACTGCTTCCCCAAATAACATCTTCTTATGTCAATAAATTCTCAGGTAAAGTTTTATAAGAAGACTTTATGATTATTTTTTTTTTGCTAGCAATTTCCCCTTATTAATAAATTTTACTCATTCCTCCTCAGACAGAGATTAGACTTAGAAAATGTTAATTATCACATGAAGTTCTCTGAAATCTAAAGCTGCAAAATAGAGGCAATCAGGAAAGACAGTCCAATATACATGTTCTACCACAAAATTCCTAAAAAAAACCCAACCTTTCTCAATATTTAATCAGCTCAGTCACTGCTGGCAACTGATTTAGGGACCAACATTAAGTATTTAAACAAACCTTAAGTCCTATTTCCAGTGAGTACTTAGCCTGGTTTGGAGATGGAAGGAAGGAGTGGATTCACCATTATATACAACCGGGCACTTCGTTACGGAAAGTATAGTTGAACTGAAATAATTTACGCTGGATTTCTTTTCCCTGGAAGTTAAGCACCCTTTCCTTATTTTACAGTGTTATTTTAAAAAGCAAGCAATGAAACACTCTTTACCTAACATTTGCCCTGAAACATCAATTCTAATTTCCAACCGTGTTGTATCCAGCTGAACCGTGGCGTGCAGTTCAGGAGAGGAGCTTGCCACATCTGCCTTCTCACCTTCAATAACCATCCCAGCTAACTTCACAACTCACAGCACAGCACATGTCCCATCATCACCACGTTTTCTGAAGTATTCTAAAACTCCTGTTGTGGTCTTCCCCTCTTTTCCTTAGCAAACATCAAAATATCACCTGGGGTTTTTGAATCAACCCACTGTCATGGATGAGCTTCTGCCAGTTTCTGTCAGTCAGGTGAATTATCCACCTTTGCGACAGTGTCTGTGATAAACCATTCACTGAAAAATCAGTGAAGGTCATGAGATCTTAAAAGAGTAATTGAAACAGCATTCTTGGGGTTCAGTATAACTTTCATTTCTCTGGGGGAAAAAAGAAGGCAAGCTGGATATTGCCATGGTAAAGTTTTAAGGTAACAAACTCATCTCCTGAGGAACATGAACCATCTATTTAAAATTCATGCCTTTGTAAGTGTACAAGCAGCTGTAACAGGTTCACCAGAAATTATATTATTTCAAGGCCTTGACCTTTTAAATAGTGTTTTAAAACATTGTTACCAGTTCAGTGGAAAAAAGTCATGAGAAAGAACCCCTGAAAATCATGAAATGGAAACATCAGCAATAAAGGGAAAATAATGCAGAGAAAATATATTATTTAGCCTTTGTACCAAAAGAAATCACCTAATGAAACTGAAATAGAAACAGAAACCATACAAAAATGTTAAAATCCTTTCACACACAGCATCTAATTAGTTTATGAAACTTATTGCCACAAGATGTCATGAAGGCCAAAAAGCAGAAGCCTTCAGACGTACAGGGCTTTAAGAACGTCATTTCAGTCCTTAAGACTAAAAGAGATAATCCTGAAACATAAAGGAAACTAATCACTCCATCACTTTCTAACAAAAGGAATTCCTAATATGTTTTATAGCATCCTATCCCTAAAAAAGGGATCACTGGTCAAATCTGCTCTCTTTTACTCGGGGTGTTAGCCAAAACAGTTTCCTGCTCCATATACTCATGAAACTACAGGCTCAGATGCCATGAAAGAAGTTTTCACTTTTCTCCTAAAATATGAAAAAAAGAAACAATTTTCTAACAAGTTCCAGCAGAACAATCGTCTGCATCAACAACCTATAGAAAAAAGAAGAAAAAAAATTAAAATACTAGGAGACAAATGCACTTGAAATATTAGGGGGGAAAAAGTAGCTTTAATCCCAAATTTAAAGCCTATTTTCCTATTGCAGGCCACGCTGTAAGTCTAGGGTCCTTTTGAAAATTTAGTCCTTAACAGATGGCTCCCCATTTATTGCTTCTGATTACCATCCCCAAGCTCTCTACTGAACTCATAAGTATACAGGCTCTGACAGAATGCTGACTTATATAGAACCATGGAAACAGTTAGGTTGGAAAAGGTGTTTAAGATCATTGAGTCCAACCGTACATCGAGATCCTCCCACACTACCTCATCATTATTTTTCTTAAAGGAGGCCACAGCTACAAACTTTGCACTATGAATAAGGAAACACTGATAACTCAAACAGGGTCCAACATAGCCCACATGGTGAACTGAGGAAACCTCTGTTCAGAAGGAATATCCTTCTGACCACCTCCAGAAAACGTGTACCTTCTCCGTTCCAGGGCTTGGACTCCTGTTAACTGGCTAGGGTTCTCTGTTTCCTTCAGAAGGAGACCAACCGTGCCCATACAACAGCAGTCTGAGCTCGTAACCAGACAGTGGGAGAGCTGGGGTCACTAGACAGCAGGACCAGGATGCATGGTGACCCAGCCCTTTCAAAAAGTAGCATTAAAAAAAGGAAAGAAAAGTTTGGTTGCAGTTTGAGTTTAAGTCTGTATAAAGAATAGTTAGACTATTTGATTTCAAGTTGGGCATCACAGTTGCTGATCCCATGATACTGTCTGTGTTTCAAATAATATGAATAAATTTAAATTAATTAAAATAAATTGGATTAATATTGTCCTGAGACATGGACTGGGACTTCAGATTTAGCTGAGAGTCCTCTTAAATAGTAGTTTAAATCAAATGAAGTTATTTGAACGCAAAGAAAGGAAAAACATTTCCTCCTCTTGTGGAATAGGAAACGGTTCTCTGTCATCTATTTATTTAGTACTCATAACGATGCATATATTTAAAATGCACATAATAATAACTGAATAACTGAATAGAGAATTTAGGATATATCCACTTTAGATGCGCCAAGGAAGCCAAAATGAGATTCAGGGTTTCTATTACCCACCACACACAGGAACCATGCTGTTCTTACCAGCAAATATCTTCCTCGATGTATTATTTTATTTTATCAGAAATGCAAATACCCTCCTGCTGAGTAGCCAGTGGTGTTATAAAGACTGTAAAACCAATTTACAGAGTACATTGCAGCTTTGATACAAAATTAGCTAAGGAAATTGTCTCACCAACACTATCGAGTCTAACAAATTCCCATGCAGAGGTGGAGGGAAGGAAAATAGGAAAATAAGCGGGTGGGGCTGGAGGATGTTAGAAATAGATCTTAGTCTAACTTACAGTTTTGAGAGCTTTGGGACTCTGAGTTATTGTAAGCCATCTATTTCTGAGAACTCTTACCTGAGCTAATGCTTTGTGACTTTTTGCTCTATTGGTCTACAACTTCAAGCCACTTTGGAAAACAAAGTATCTGGCTTTGCTAGCTCCTGGGTTGTTACCCACCTGCCTTCCAAGAACACAAATGCTAAATCATCAGGGTTGGGGGAGTGCCACATGCATAGCCTATGGAAAACAGATGCAGCTTATTCCCTGAGAAATAGGGAAAAGTTTGGGTTTGGAAGAAATAAATTTAATTTCTGAATGAGAGTTTAGGCTAGCCTTTTTCAACAATTTAACTGACAATTTTTGTTGCTAAATTGCATTCAAAGACCATGCTATGCTGATGATTCTCATAGGCAGGTTCTTGTGTAATTCAGAGACCTAATTTTTCTAATCCGAAGCCAGCTGAAACAGTTACAGTAACAGCCCTCGGTGTTATTTAGCTAGAAAACACTCTGCAATGGGCTTTCACGTCTGAGATTTAGTTCAGTTCTTCCCTCTCTGGTTTATTCTTCTCAAACAAGTGAAAGTGAAATTTATATCAAAAAGTATTTAATCAATTGTTCCTCTCTGGTCTTAGTCCAGTTATAATCTGCTCCCTGTTTTAACAAGTTATAATTAATCTGCTCCTTGTTTTAAGAAGTGATCATTAAATCAACCAGGATGCTGACTTGTGCTCTAAAGACTGAGCCATGGTCCTGTTCCACAGCACTGAAGTAGAATTTAGCATAACTGGGTGCAATTATTGACTCTCATCAATCTATTGTGAGAAACCACGTATCCATATGACATATCTGTACCAGTAGATAAAGTACTAAGAGATTTCTGTAGGGCAGTAGCTTTAATATGCATTTGCACATCAAAAAATGTTACCACCAGTGGTCATGTAAAGAAATAATACTTTCCTATCTCTTTGAGTTATATTAAAATAATATTTGTGATCCTCAAACCATGTTGGTGATAAACACTGTGTGGCACCGCAGAATGGCATTCAAGGTCATGATAATTCCTACCAACATTTCTTCTCCATAGGAGTGTTCCTGGGCCATCTGTGGAGACCAGTCTTTCACACCTTCCGTGCCTGAAGCACACCCTCTGTCATACAGGGACTTGTGCAGTGGACAGGTCTCAGATGATCATCTATCCCCTCTGCCCTTTCAGGGAAGAAGCTTCCAAACAGAGCCAGAAAGTTGGCAGGGGTCCTGAGGTCTTCCTTAGAACTACGGGCAGCCTCCTCCCAAACTCAGGTGGCCAGGAAAGATGCTACAGCAATGTGAGCAAAGGCACATGTACTAATTCAGAGCATTCCTGGGATCCCCAGAAAGGTGTGATCAAAATGCAACAAATACATATCAAGTAACTTTTTTACGATATTGCAACTAAAGATATACTGAATATCTTGTTACCCTCTCTTCTCACCTCTTCTCCACACTAATAAAAGCAGTCCAGGCGAAGGAGCAAAGAGACAAGACAGAAAATTTGTCAGTACCAGTGGTAGACCCACAAAGCTGCAAAATTCCTTGGCAGTCTGTCGCAAAACTTTATTTCCAGAAAGTAAATGAAGTTATAAGGTTAGATTTATTGAAATTTTTGCAAGCGCAAAAGTTGGTCATTGCTCCAGGGCTTATCTGCTGTCTGGTAAGTTCCTGCCTAGGGCAAAGACATATACACACAGAAAATAAAAAAAATCAGGGCTGATAATAAAAACACTGACCCATCCTTAGCTATTGCGCTGTGCATCACATTGCTGTCATCATCTTGATGCTTTTCACTGATACTTGACAACATACCACTCAGTGACAGCTGTTTTATTATTGCCTTTAATGGCCATAAAGCAGAAAATATTGCATAATGCAGAGGAAACATCTTGACTGTTCTGGCTGTGCACCAGTATGTCAATTTTATAGCACCGTTTGGCTTCTGAGGGATTTCTTGACTAACAGGTGCATCATTATACACATCAGCAATTCACTAAGTAGAACAATAATACAATGCACATTATGATGCTATAACTGACACCAAAAATGAACTCTCTAAAGAAGTGCAATAGATTGTCACTTTGCTTGTACAAGTGCTGTTTGAATTGACAAAGTCTTTGGGGTTAGAAATCTTTTTGTATGTTATTGCAAAGATCTGTGGGCTGGTTTGCCCTGATGAATCACATGAAAGAAAGAAAAGAAAGAAGTGTCGCTCCTCATTAAAATGAATCACCTAACGATGCCTGTCAGACATTTGTCTAAGATGGTCTCAGTTTTAATTTACTTTATACTATCACATGCTTCATCGAGAAATGTCAGGGGACTTAATTTCACAAAGATACTTAACCACGTCCATGCCTTTCCAATCCCATTACTTTTTCATCCAGGTAATAAGCTAGTTAAACCACAACATTTAGGAAAAATAATCAGATGGACAAGTCTGCAAAAAAATACTGCCTCCCTCCCCCACAAGAAGCTCAGTTTCTCTGTCTGAACACAAGTGAAAAAAATCTCCAAAACTCTTTGGGATTAAGTCCTAAATCCAACGTTTCAGATGAACCGCATTTGTCTCCAGTTTCTCTCTAGAATTCTTTTTCTCAAAAAAATCAACAATTTGCATCCATCTCCTTCAGATGCAAACCTAGAGGTATTGGAGATGGTGAAAAACCTGTTCTTTTAAGTTCATCAAACTATTAAACTGAAAAAAAAAAGGCACAAACTAGCTTATACAAAATAAACCAGTTTGTATAAGGTGATTCCCCAGTTCAAAACAATATTAAAGGCGGCCTTTGTTAAGTGGTTCAGAGAAGTTCATCACCTCCCTATTAGTTTCCTTTTATGCTTATAATTTATTAAATCTTCTCCTGAGGGATCTGGCTTGATTAAAATGTAGCAATCCAGACTTGGATAAAGACTCCAGCTCGATTTAGTCCATCCAGGAGAAGTTTGGCTTAGATTTGAATTAACCTTCAACCTTCACCGGCATTCCCTTCCTGAGTATTCAAAGGATTGTCCAGGTCTTTCACATCCTTTGTTCAAACTTCCCCAGTATTTAAAATTCTCCCTTCATGAATCCCATGATTTAAGTGCCAACTCTTAAATCAGTACCATGAGACAGAGGGAAATAAAGTGAAAGTGAGTGTTACTGGGGAGTCTCAGAATTAATTGACTACCAGGAAAAACTGTTCTGCTACACAGCCCTTTGCAAAATGAGGACCATGATACACAGCCACACACAATACCAACACATAATACCACTAGCGTAGGAACGTAGTAGAGGCTGCTCATTAAACATTAATTGTATTTGTCTTTAAAGAAAGGCAAATACATCTTTTTGGTAATTAAATTTAACACGAACCTACAAACCAGGGAATCTGCATGTTCTAAAGGAGGGTAACATCTTACTCCACTTGCCTGTTTTGGCCACATCCTCCTGATCAGTGAGGAACCAAAGGGGCAGACCCAGGGTTATTCTGCTTTGTGGTAGGCTGACCTTGGCTGGATGCCAGGTGCCCACAAAAGCCGCTTTATCACTCCCCCTCCTCCTCCTCTCTCTTAGCTTGTATTGCTGAGCAGACGCCCCAGGGTAGGGAATATCCCTCTGGTCACTTTGTGCCAGCTGTGCTGGCTGCGTCCCCTCCCAAGGGCTTGCCCACCCCAGCGCGCTGTGATGGGGAAGGTCGGCGGGGCAGCCGCGGTGCTGTGCCAGCGATGCCCGGCTGCAGCCAAAGCGCTGGTGTGTGGCAGCACCTCTCTGGCCACCGGCACACAGCCCAGCGCTAGGAGGGCTGCGGTGGAGAAAATAAACTCTACCTCGGCCAGACCCAATACAAACTCATAAAAGAAGTATCAGCCACCAGGCCACACTGTATTAATAAATTTATCTGCATTTGGTTTTGCAGTTGGGATGGTCTCGAATACTTTGCACAGACCAGAAATATGTAAAGCTAAGAAGAGAAAATACTGCCGCTTATCTCAATGACAAAATGTAACTCTTTCTAATACCGAACATTTTAAACTCTTCGTTATAATTGCCTATAATTTCTGTTTATTTGAGTAATGAAGAATAACAACACCTAACTAATTTTATAAATGAGTATATTCAAAACCTTTATAAATGTGCAGTAGATTTTTGATTGTTACACAACAAGGATTATATAAGTGAACAAGTGTTTGAGCATGACTGCAGTCTCAGTGCTGCCCAATCCCACATCCATATTAATTAGCCAGCTCGGGAGAGATGCCTTGCAGGAACCAGACAGTTCCTTAAAAAATAAAAAAAGATTCCTTGCCATTTCTCAGTCATTTTCTAATTAAATTCCAAGGGAATTTGTATGGATAAATATGAGTGAGAATTAAGAAATTTGATATTTGAATGACAAAATCCTAAATTGTTGACTGGTATTTCCATCTGCCACAATTATACACACTGCAAAAAGCAACCAGTACTGCTCCAGAAGTCATACACACCTAAACTGTTAGATTTGGGAAACACCCTGAAATTCCCAAGATCTTCACATACATGTTTCTTTACATAAACTCCAGCTGTCCTTGCAGCCAGCCTGCGTGCCCATCGGTTACGTGACATTTTCATGCCATAAGGAACCAAGAGAGCCGTACTGCATTGAAACCGTTACCCAACCTGTCTGGCAGCTGTGATGAAGAAGGTGCTAACTAGGTCTGCCTACAAACACCAAGTGTGCCAAGCAACGATGAAGACGGCAAAAAGCCTCCCCGCCACCCAAGCGTGCGCGCACGCACCGAGGTTGGCGGTGCAGCTTTGATGTAAGGCTGCCAAATAAAAAGCGTAGGTTGGCATACGGCCAAGGAGATGCTGATCGCTCTTTCAAATTTTACCCACCTCTACAAAAGACTTGCTGCTTTCTGCAAGGACACAAAGAGCTACCCTTCACAATGGAAAAAGGGATTTAAATTGTGGGGGATTTAACATAAAAGGGGAGCTCTTGTTAAGCTACAATAGGGAACGTAGCTCTAATGATAATTTTGAAATACCTGTGCCAGTTTCTCTTTTATCTAATAGCACACTTTGATCTTTTAATGAAAGAGTGAGTAGAAAAATTAAGGTATAAAAAGCCCTTGGTTTTAAGGCTTAGGTAAGTAGGCAAGACTAACACATTTGTTCAATATTCATGCCCCCTAGGAGACCATTACCTTGAAATCATTACCCTTATTTATTCTCTGGTCTCATGGATCCTGTAAACTTTTAATGAAATAATACATAAAAGTGGGTTCCATTCAGCTACAAATGCTCATTAATTGTTTGCTAATGCAACACATTTTTTTTTTCTATTTGCTCTCTTGGCATTATTATAATGAAGAGCAATTGCTTTACAAAGAAAGTTGTACAAATACCGTAAATCATGACTTCTTTACCATTCTACTAACTTGCCCTGCAGTGAACTTTTTTTTGTTAATTAACTTTCTACTGTTTGTCATTCCAATTAAGTAGAGTAGGGCAATTACTTAGAGTTTACATGAAGAGCTGTAAAAACTTAAAAAAAAAGAAAAAAAAGAAAAAAACCCCAACAACACACAAACCAGAAAACCTGTTGAAGGAAAAAAGTCTTCAAAAGGATTAAAACCAAAAAACCTAAATGCCTTTGAAAGTTTAGTAAAAGCTCCACAAAAGTTAATAGACAAAAGAACCCTACAATCCTAACTAAAGGAGATAATGTGTCAGCAGTGTAGCAGTAGATTAAAAGAAAAAAAAACCAACAGGTAAACTCAACTGGTTTGTGTTCAGATCAGTCAGAAGGAAGAGAATAAAGTTAATTATTGTTCACAGTGGAAGTACGTAGGATTTGGTCACTTGTACTTCTAATTGCAGTACTGATAAAGGCAGGCAGAAAACATATGGCACGTGGTGGAAATTTATTGACCTTATTCTATCAGGAAAATTTAGACTAACCTTTCCACAGTCACCAACAAAACACTTCTTTTGTATGCTGTTCTGCCTGTGGTCATCCCATCGTATGCAGAGGTAAGAATTTTACCTGCAAGATCTACGGTAGAGTAGACTGCCTTCAATAAATCCTAACATGAACAGGCCTGTACCTATATTCGAATGACTTACGGAGAACGCAATGTATATTTAAAGCACAGCATGCATCTATTTGTGGTCATGAGTAGTAACTTCATTATTCTGCAGCCTGAAGTACTTATCTAATTACTTACCTAAACAACACAAGGTATCTTGACCTGATATGATAGAAAAAATACAGTTCATTAACTCACAATTCAAAGGAGCACAGCACATTCTAACAAGCAAACACCTGATTTATTTAAAATTTTGCTAGAAGCTCACTTTTGACCTCCAGAGATAAACCAATATTGCACATGGCTGAATGAGCTCTATTTTCTTACCAGCTAATTTCATTCAGAAGAGAGAAAATATTGTTATAGCACTTCAGTGGTGCATTTGTGAAGAAATCCCATCACAGATGAATTAGGGATTATAGTGCAGATGAGTAAAACAAATATTCATGAACATCATGTTTATTACACAGTTGCCACACTGTCCCCAGAGACACACACACACAGCAAAGGCACTGAAAATCTGTCTTGGATCATTTCAAAGGATTTTTAGCTTGCTTGCTTGCTTGCTGCCACAAAGCAATGCAGAAATTTTGGGGTGGGACAAGGCACTATGTCTTTAAAAATTAATTCTGAGTACAAAGTGTGAGTAAAAAGGAAAAAACAGAGCATGCCAGTAAGAAAACTCAACATGATCAATTTAATTTAAAAAAAAAAAGTAAATAATTTTGACCAAAATAAGTTTGGATGCTTTCACACAAAAATACTTACTCTGAAAATTTTAACCTTAATAGCAATTATCATGTTTTCAGTTTTAATAAGACTCACACTACTTTTGTCATTAAAGAAAAATAAGACAAATCCAATCTATACATGCTCATTAAAGGGTATTTATTAAATAAGTGTTATTTTTGCAGTCTCTTTTCTGTCAGGAACCATAATCTAAATTCTTGGGGAATATATGGAGTTCAATGGATGTGATCTTTTGGGGAAATCACTGACATTTAAGCTACAAAGCGTTCTCTCTGAAAAACACAAAAGCATTCAGAGCAGCTATTGATAGAGACGTTACAGAGGAGAATGAGGAAGTCACTTGAAGAAACACCAGCTTCTCAGTAATGACATATTTCTTTACAGAAACAAAACGCACAGCAAATCATTGAATCCAATAAGAATAAAGCGAAGTGGAAAGAAAAAAATTTTGAAACCAATAGTGACGGGTCTTCAATTAATTCCATAGCAAGTGACAGGAAAACAAAAAAGCAGTAAAGGGAGGGTTCGGCTTTGCACAGGGCAGGGAAATCCCTGGGGTGCAGACCAGGTTTTGTGCATAGGCTTGTCTGCTTTAATAGCAATATTGTCACACTAACTCAAACTTGAATTAAAAAAAAAAAATCCTACACAATGGATGTGCTTGACGAGTATTTTTGAGAGTTTTCTTTGGGTTTGTGCATTTTGCATATCACCTGTGCTTTAATATAGGTCTCCTCTAAAAAAAAAAGCATCACCACCCTTCTGTGCGAGATCCCGACCCTATATTTTATATCATTCTTTCCTTCTCCAGAAGTAACTGAAATATCTTGACTGATATTTACCCTCACAACCGAGTCTTGGCTAAAAGTCCAGGTGGAAGGCACAATCAGATGTGTGTAAAAAGGACTGTGCCCCTGGGATGTCCAGGACATCCTCTCCCTCACGGAAACAAACAGAACGATAAGAGCCAAAGCAAAATACAGTGGGGGAAAAAAATTATTCTAGACCAAAGAGCTGAACTTAACAACTATTTCCTAATCAAAGCAGAGAGCGATGTTGCAGGTGCCCAGGTTGTACGACCACATTTGAAGGAAGGAGCAGCCCACCAACAGCGCTTTGTCAGAGCCAGGCTACCGCAGGAAAGCCCCTATGAACACTTTCTGTCCTGAACCAGAGACTGATTCAGACTGACATCACCAGAACCTCCTAAATGTTCAGTTTCTGTTTGATTGAAGAGCTTTCCTTGGCATCCAAGGTAACACTGACCATGTGCTTGCCTCAGACCTTGCCTACACACATCTCCAGAGCCCTCACCCAAGACACCCAAGCTGAGTGAGGGGTCTCCCTCCCCTCAAGTCAACAAAAACACTTCAGCCTTGGAACATGGTGGGATTTAATACTGCTATTAATAGTATTTCCAGGCTAATTAGCTGAAGTAGCTCACTCTGGACTCCTTTTTTTTTTTTTTTTTTTTTTTTTTTTTTATACACAGCTCCCGGGTGCAGGCGGTAATTCTGCACAGTGGTTGTTTTGGTTGCATGGTTAGACGAGGAAGCTCCCACCTGCAGGGCTGGCTTGGTGCCCCCGCAGCGCCGGACCCTGGGGCAGCAGCCCACCACGGAGGTCTGTGGGCAACAGGCACTGGGGAAGGAGCCTCCTGGGCTGGCCTCTCGCAAAGGCAACGTGCCGTGCAACCGTGTTGTCCGGCACCCCCTGTCCCCAATACTCTTAATGAAGACTTAGAAACCCTTCGTTAGAATGCCAGGACCAAAGCCAAACACCCTCCAATAAACTGAAGTCATTTCAAACTCAGCACTGCTGAGTTCTGTCAGCCATGGGTTTCAGCACCTAAAGCCATTTTTTTTCCCCTAATGCTTTTAAGTGCTTTGCTATAAGCTTTTAGTTAGAGTTCTATGATGCTTTTGACCTTTCTACAAACAGCACTGCAGAAAAGAGTTCCTTCACAGAAACTCACTAAACTTTCCTTTTGTATTTATTACAGCACTTGTATTTTAATTTATTGTGTAGCTCACCTTGCACACTGGCTAAAGGAAGAGTGTTGCTATTCCTTGGATTATATTTACAGTGATGTTTTAATTGCATGTATCTGTTTCCCTGCTTATGAAAGAGGTTAATCTGACAGTCCCTAGAACCTTGACACAGCAGGGGTGGGAAAGAGATGGTGGTGGTAGTGCAGCCTGCCAAAACTGCACCATTAACACATTTCAGTTTGACCTACAGGACCAGACTCTCAAGGAAAAAAAAAGTTTAATTCTACCTCTTTGGTTATTCACAGCCTGATTTTTTTCAATGAGTTTTATTACTAAATGTACCACATACATTTGGTTGGTTGAGATTTTTTTCCCCCACTTTGGTTCTGAGGTTTCTTTACAGGAATAAAGCCAAATGCTAATTCTTCCAAATCCTGGGTTCCAAAAACGTTTAGATAAAGAGCAGAACTATACAGGTTATAACTGCTTCTGAAGTAAGGAGGAAAAATGGACTACCTCCATGAAATTAAGTGTATCAAGTCCATAAAAACCATAATATCTTCAATGACAATGAATGCTGATTATTACCCCATGTGGGTTTACAATGAATTAATAACCTCCAAAAAATACTGTCTTATTTTATAATAACAAGAATGAGAATATGCATTTCAATTCATTTTTTAAAAACAGCTTTTACTTTGAAATCAACAGAAGATTTACTTGGTAAAGACTGACTAAATATGGAGGATGTTAGGATAAAGTTCATTAGG
The DNA here is from genome assembly GCA_035590275.1 of Ibycter americanus. Classification (NCBI taxonomy): domain Eukaryota; kingdom Metazoa; phylum Chordata; class Aves; order Falconiformes; family Falconidae; genus Ibycter; species Ibycter americanus. Next base: position 70,115,483 of record JAVJGI010000063.1, read on the forward strand.
AGCGCTATTATTTAGTAAATGTTGTTTCATTTAAAGTCTAATGCAATTGAAATGTTACCTTCACTCTAAGAATCACTTTTTGAAATGTAGTATTAAATATAAAAGAAAGAGCCTAAGTTTCATTTTCCCTTCCATAATATGACTGAAGATCGCAGAAAGAAAACCTACAAAAGAGGCTGCATGGGCAGATGAATTGGTTATTGTTCAGCCAGGCTCAGGCGGTAGCGCTGAAAACATCTGTAAAGAGCTGCGTCAAAGAAAGGTGGGTGAACATTTCAGAACTGACAGCATGAAGGAACAGCTGAGGCCCAATTAAAATAAAAGAGAAGTAGGAAAGAGCTGTGAAGTTGGAAAAGTGGAAAGAAAAGGATAGGATAAATGCAGGACGCAGGCTGGAACTAAGACTGAAACGTCAGAAGCATTAACCAAAACCCTCAGATTGTGGGAAAGCATGGGTTGGGGTTATTAACGTGTAAGAAGTCGTTTTCATCAATTCAGCTACCGCGCTAAGGCTTTCCTACATAAACATCCCGGTGAAAATAACACTAGTCATTGCCTATTAACAAGAGACTATAAATCCGAAAAGACTCTGTTCCAAGGAGAAGTGAGGTTCTGAAGCTGTTTCCAGCACTGAACTATGAAAGCAAAGAACTTGTTCAAGAGATACAAGTCAAGTCTGTGGCAGAAATTTTGGGGGTTGTGATACTGTATAAACAGGGAAAACTGAGACTATGCAACCAGTAGTTGTTAGTACTATAAATAATACATTCCATTTATCCCATACCTCAAGCTTCCTCTGATATCCCAGGAGGAACAAAAAGGGATTTTTACTTCTTTTAACACACGTTTTGTCTCTGGGTAGCGGCTGCTTTGCCTAGTTTTTCCTTTTCCACCAGTGCATGAATGGGTGTCACAGAACATAACGCTTACTGGATTCCTCAGCAACTTTAAAATCTTGGAAATGCAGCTGAGATATTTTACTCATGTGTGGCTTAAAAGGAACATCACTCAGTACCCAGCAGATATATTTCAACTCACTTGACATTATTAAATACCGTAAAATAACGCATAGCCTGCTTCCTTGGGTCCTCTGGGGGGGGGTTATAAATAACTTCCAGGGATCTAAAATACTTACTGTGATGATGCCCTGGTTTACTCCTGACATATGTAATAGTTGTGGCTTGGGGCAGGGTGATAGTATAAGTGAAAAAGTTCATGTGAAAGTCCTGGGCCATATGGAATAGAAGTTCCATAAATCCACTCTGGCTGGACATTTATTGTGTCTCCTGGTCTAGCAGAGGACTAGACTCGGTGGTGTAAAGGCTTCCAGGCCTCCAGTCTCTCTAGACCAACCTTTCATTAAAACAGAGATCACAATTCAAGAGGAATCAATATGAGTATTTTATTCAAACAGAAATGTTTTAACAGGAATTAAAAGCAACAAAGAATCTCAACCAACACATGTCTATTCAGTAGTTATAGGAGATTAATAGACAGTTCCTTAATTAAATTGAAGTTCTTTACAGTATTTTTTCTTGTACGATGAAAATAATGCAAGACAAGTGAATTATTTTTGAAATCATATCATGTTTCATTCAAGCAGTCAAAATCTCAGTCCTTCCTCTGAGATACCCGGACCAAATCCCTTGAAACTGCTTCATCATAAGACTCCCTGTCACTAAGTATATTTAGTAAGTTAAAGCGAAAGTTAGTTTTCAGACCTTGAAGATCTGGCTTGTAAGGAAAGACTCTTAGACCTAAAAGCCTGCTCCAAAAACCAGAAAAGTCTATAAAAAGATTCCTGCTGACTCAGTTAAGCAAAACTCTTAGTGTATAGGCGTACATGAGCTGAAAAGAACAGTGATACATTGTGTAACAAGGGAGAAGAACCAAAAGGATAACTTCATCATTTATTCCGGTTTTATTACAAGAACATTCCCTGAACCTAGAATCTGTCAACTCAGGAAGTTGATAGATGTCAATCTATTAAAGATAATTCATATAGCACTGCAAAAAAGTCCACAAAAAACTGACTGAACTTTTTTCTTTTTTTTTTTCTTAAATGAATAATTCCACAGTCTAAATGAGACCAGACAATTTTTAAACAGATTGTCTGAGATTCAGGTGTCATTCCAATGACCATTTGCTTCACTGACAGAAATCAAGTCAAAAGAACACTTGATATCTCTGACTTTTCATAATAGAATCACATTCATTATGAGTCTGAAGTGATGGGACAAAACTGATGACTTCAGTAGAGCAGTACTACTTTTGGACTAGATTTGTAGACAATAATAGAACTGATTTTTAAATGTGATTTCTATTAAGAAATTTGCTTGTAGCTTTCTACACAATTTTGAAATAAATTGGTCCATTCATACTTCTCAAAATTCTTTGAATTGAAACCACTAAAGTAAAAAGTTTTCTCTTAAAAGAACTCTTACATGTTCTGCCCACAAGAAACCACGGACTTCAGACTATTGGAAAACTATTTTTTGGCCCATGTTTACATCAGAGCCTGAGGCCATTCCCTTCCGCTGAACTCTGTACCAAAATAAGAAATCGAAGCAAATGAGAGCAAAGGACAAGTGCTAAAAAGAGAAAACTCAGCATAAATGGGCAGAGAGCGGTAAACAATTCTTGTCTGAAATCTGTGCATAAATGTTGGATTAGGGAAAGACCAGTCTTCTGTTTTATTCTGTTCATTTTAAATAACTTCTTGCGAGTCATGCTTGCTTACTTCTATTTTTCACAGTGTGAAATGCATCCATAAAGTCTTGTAAAGACTTCTATAAAACAGGCAACAAATCTTCAGCTTCAGGTCTTCAAGAAAATTGAAAACACATCTGAGCTCTTAAAATAGCAACAAAAGGTAGAGAGTTTCAACAACTTCTTTTACTCTTGCAGGTAAGAATATACAAAGCTTTGCACATTTATCCAAAACCCATAAGGTCCCTCAGCACTGGTCACTGCCTATCCAGTAACCGCTGGACACTCAACGTACCAGCAATAGTATTGCTTATTGCAGTGTGTTTTATCTAACAGAATGAGTAAGTATTAACAAAAGTGAAAGCAAAGGGTGCATTACCCAATGCATTAGCACCTGGGAACTTCCTGGCCTTTAAAAGAGGCTCATAGGATAAATCAGCTTGGAAGAGACCTCTGGAGGTCTCAGGTCCGACTTCCTGCTCAGAACAGGTTCAGCTATGAGATTAGACCAGGTTGTTCAAGGCTTTACCCAGTTTGGTCTTGAAAACCTCCAAGGATAGAGAGAATACGTCTCTGGGCAACTCCTAATGTTTCACTCTCTTGAAGAAGTTTTTCTTTATAACAGTTAGAATGTCCCTTGTTCCAATGTATGCACTGAAATCTTGCCTGCCCTTAACCCGCTGTCTCTCACCCCCCACCAAGCTGTTCAGCTTGCTGTCTACCAAGACCCCCCTGGGCCTTTTCAGCTGCTCCTCAGCCCATCAGTCTCTAACCTGTATTGGTGCAAGGGATTATTTCTTCCAAGATACAGGACATTACCTTTGTCCTTGATGAATTTCACAAGGTTCCTGATAACCCATTCCTCCTGCCTGTCTGGCTCGCTCCAGATGGCAGCCCTGCCCTCTAGAATATAGAATACAATCACTGGCGGCAACTACTGAAGGAGCATACCCAGATTTATCATGCAAGTACCATCCAAAACGTGTGAAAGTCCTTCAACAGACAAAAAAAAAAAAAAAAAGTAATGGATGACACATGGCACTGATGATCCATTTATTCTATGGAATGCTCCTTCATGGCTCAAAGGGACAAACATTGCTCCATTTGTCTCTGATTTCATTAGCAGAGGATTTGCAAAACTTTTGCCTCCTGCCTTTCTAGTTGAAGAGTCTGGTAATGCCCTGGAAGCATACACAGCATGTTCAAGTAACTAGTCGGGGAACTGTAGCAATCCCTTATTGAACAGAATGCCAAAGACAATCCTTCACGTTCTGTAAAAGAGACAGCGTCCTTACGTCCAAAACAGGTATGTCTCACATGACATGAAGTTTTCCTTTTTTTCAGATAGCCATTTTCTAACAAAAAGTCATGAGTTAAGGAGACATAAGAATAAAATCATGCATGTCCGTGAATATTTTTTGCATCGAAACAATGACATGCTTCTTTGTAAACTAATCAGAACTTTCAAAAATACCTAATATATACACCGGTCCACAAAACCTGCTAGTCATTGACAACGCTATAACAACAACCTGGCATGGCCAGTTCCATGATGTTGACAGTAATGAAGTGTTAAAAAGAAATGAAGACATGCCTTTTGTTTTGTTTTAACATACAGAAAGATTTCATTCTTAGGCTTGATGGGGTTATTTTTCATAAAAAGCAGTGAGAGAAAACACAGGGTTTTTTCTAAAAATGATTAAAAGTCCACGGACGGTGTTCCTTTCATTCTATTGCTGCCATCTCAGATGGATGGGAAGACTCGTGACAAAACACAAAACCTACTATTAATAAAGAAGAGAAATCTAAGGTGGGGGACGAGTGCAGCACAGCCTGTTCTGGTGGTATGACAAATGGAGAAGATTGATTTGGGAAATATTAGTGTACAGCCACATATAGTCCAAATGAAGGGCAAAACTGCATCACAAGACTCTTTGAAAGGTAAGCTTTTAGTTCAAGCTCTTCATTGATGCATAATTTCAGCATACACAATTGCATCATTTTTACAATTACAGTAGTGCTTGCATCAGCTGGTGGCTGCCAAAGGATGATCAATAGTCAAAACACAGGGGTGGGTGCACCCATGTCAATAGATACTCAATCTTTCCAGAGCAGAGCAGGGTCAGAAGCTCAAGTAATTAGTCATTCTGCCTGCCACAAGCTCGGTTAAGCCTACATTTAATACCTGGAGGATTTGAAACGTAAGCAAAGGTTATGCAAGAATCATGGATCACAGCACAGTTCTTCTGGGGAAAAAAGAAAGTCAATCTCACTTACGTTGCTCTGATAACTAATTACTGTATTTCTTAACAGTAGGTTTAGATAAATATTTTTTCTAGTATCCTCTCTCCTTCCCTTAAAGGATCTTAACTGATTAACAAGTTGCAGAAAAAGCAGTCTCCAATATATCTTCTTATTCTTAAACACATCGCTTTCTGCTCCAAATGTAAAATTATAGTGCACAGCTTTACACATTTTTTGCGTGTCCTAGAGACTAATCTTTGTAAATTAGAAATAGGATCAGGCGAGGCTTTTTTATTAATACTACAGACCACAGTGGAATGTCAAGGATTTGTAATATGGTTTCTCCTAAAAGGTGCAAGTAGTCACAGTATGGTTCAATGAGGTTTTATGATTTTCATTATCCTCACCCAATGCTCAAACTTCTGTTAAAATGCCTTGGGTTTCACAAATCTACTGATTTTTGAGAAATTCGTTTTCCCCTTTCTAGTTCAGAGTTGGTTAATTAAATCTTTAAAAGTTATCCTCAAAGAGCAGGACAACTAGGATAACATTAGTCCTTTGACTCCAGAAAAGGCGGATGTTTCCTTACCTCTCCACCAAAGCTGCACAATGAGAGAAAAGCCCTGGCTTCTAACAACATGGTTCTCTATGCTAAAGAAGGCCAGAAAACGATGTGAGAGCAGAGAGTACTTCATGGGAGTAAGGAAGGTACTCGTACAGATCCAGTGACACTGGGCACCCTGATAAATAGCTGTGCAAGGGATACACCTACATTCCTAACTCACAAAATTTGCTACAAGGAAGAAGATCCTCTATGTTGCCTGTGCGAGAAGCTTGCAGAGATCGGGCCATGAGGTCAGCTTCTAGAAATTGCACCCTAAATTAAAGCATCAAAATTATAGAATGAAAGAGTATTTTTGATCTTTGGTGTAAGGGCTCACAAATTATAGGAGATATAAGAATTTAAAGTAGAAAAAGTCTGGCAAAACAGTTGCATCACGTTTTTCTTGAGACTTTTGTGATAGGCCTAACACATCTGTATCCGTTAATTCAAGCATCTTACCAAAATAGAGCTGTTTAAAGCAGTGCGCAGGCCCTTTGATCTTCCCAGTTCCCAAATACCTACAAAAAATACAGGGGGAAAAATCCAATATCTTTCCCTGTCTGGTGACTAGTTTAAGGTACTTACATATAATTAAAGTTGTTGGGGAACTTTGAATGATCCATCACTTGTGAATAGGTTCAATAGGGCTCCAATGTGCACCTGCTCAGGAGCAACCAACAGCAGACTACCAAAGTTAAAAGGAAGGTTCTTCTCTTTATAGATATTAAAGCCACCGTTGCTGTGAATGATACTGTACCACATGCCCATCTTCCCCAGCCATCCTTGAGTTATCACACACTCAAAAAATCTAGTACTCACATACAGGTGGCAGGGCAAAGACAGGTACCTGCACCAACATTCACAAGTCAGTATCTGAAACTGTTCCCTTATCATGAGGAATCACAAAGATTTTCTTATGTTGCTTTTGCATAGGGTATTTAATGTTGTCTTCCTCTCTTTTTTATTTTTTCCCCTACTACACTGACAAAAAAGGGATAGAGAACCAGCTCAACTATAACTTCCTGAGAGGCCATCTCAGCATTTTTCCCCACAGAGCAAAAATAGAATTTTAGTTAATTTAACTTTTTCAGAGAACATTAGACTTTGAAGACAAGATTTTTTATTTTACTCTACTGGGAGAGGAGGCAAGAGAATGTGAAAAGAATCATTATCACTGAATTCCATTTCTTCACAAAATTTCAGAATAAGAGTCAGTGAGATATTGCGACACCAATTTATCTCTCTTACTTTCTTCTTCCATGCATTAAAAAAAGAACATAAGAAAAGTTATATGATACCCTACCCTATCAAGAAAATAAAGACAATTCCACAAGAATGATCAGGTAAGCCTGAATACTAAACCAACCAAATCTGAAATTCTATTTTTATTTTACTTCTTGGCTTTGATAGTAAAGATTTGACCCTTTTTATTTTTTTTATAGTCTTATTACACAGTTACAGTCCCACTGTACAAGCGCATGTTTTAAAAAATTGACTTCTTTCCTAGTCCAGCCTTTACTCACTATTTGATCGTGGAAGAGAGAATGTCAATCTTTCCACAACATGGTCATTCCTCTGTTACTTGATGGTGATGTCAGAAAAAAGCTTTACAATTCTGACAACAGATTTGTCCATTGGAATTATCTAGACTACATAAAAAAAAGGTCATAGAGGCAGCTTTTATGATTTGTCCTCAACATTCCGTATATACAAAACTTTGTGTTTATTAACCAAAAGGGTGGGATGAGGGTTAGGACGTAGCATGAAAGACCCATAGACCAGTTTCTCAGAAATACAGATATCCAATTCCTACAATTAGATCCTAAAAAAAAAACACGTTAATTCCTGAATTCATGAAGTTCGCATGGGACCACCTCTCAAACCTGTCAAGGTCCCTCTGGATGTCATCCCTTCCCTGGCATCCCTTCCCTCCAGCGTGTTAACCGCACCACACAGCTTAGCATCATCTGCAAACTTGCTGAGGGTTCACTCAATCCCAGTGTCTATGTCCCTGATAAAGATACTAAATAATACTGGTCCCAGTACGGACCCCTGAGAGACCCCACTCATCACTGGTCTCCACTTGGACATGGAGTCATTGATTGCAACTCTTTGAGCGCCACCATCCAGACAATTCCTTATCCACCAAGTAGTCCCCCATCAAATTCATGTCTCTCCAGTTTAGACAAGGATGCTGCGTGGGACAGCATCAAATGCTTTGCACAAGACCTGGTAGATGATGTCAGTCACTCTTGCCTTATCCACCAATGCTGTACCACATACGCATATACACACACACCCCTCATTAACATAACTTACTGATTTTCTGCACAGATTTAGTTTTACTGCCATACTATTCAAAATTATTTGTGTTAAGATTAAGTAACATATTGGCCCTTTCTGCAGAGTGCACTGTAACACACAGCACACTTGATCTCAGGCAAAAGCCTTGTCTAAATATTTGCAAGCACTTGCACAAGCATACATGTCCCTGGATAAGCCAATAAACATCCAGACATCACAATTTGTGAATGACTCGCTGGGGAAGGAAAGAGTGATCTGTCTTTCAAGGTGGTATAACAATTAGCTGAAAGTAGACTCAAACCTAAGAAACTGAGTCATAAGGGTTTGTCAAAAGCCAAAGTAAAAGGATCAACAGAGATTACCTCTTTCTGGAATTCAGAACCAACACTTAAGTCTGAATGAGCCCTAGTTATGTTTATGGCATGATTCAAGCCAATATACCTCTCCAAATAAAAAAGCATCTTGTGTAAAAGCATCCTAAGTACTAAAAACATGCTTATCAAAGAGCAACAGAACAGAAAGAGCTTTCACTTCTGACACAGAGTGTGTATTTCCTTTCTGGCACACGTGTCTATAACAGTGTTGCCCACTTCTGACTTTCATAAATAAATTCCTAGGCTTCTTTGTGGCAAGGAAGATTTCAGGATAACCAGAATAGGAACATCCAATCCCTAGAGCCGTGGAAACCCTTAAGAGCATGATGCTAGGCATTCCCAGATTTCCAGTATCCCGATCTGCTTCTGTAGGGTTTTAAAAAAACTGATGCCACCTCAACACGGGTGCACAGTCCTACGCTTTAACAGATATTTAAAAGAAGCACTTCTTTTGGCCACTGTCAACCAGATAAGCATTCCTGCAGCAGCCCATCGCTGCACACAGTTGAAGTGCACTCAAAATGTCTAGAGCCGCGAGGATGTTTACACTAATTCTAATCTTTGCCTCTTTCCATGCATCCTGTAGGAAGCGAGGCCCCCAGCCAAGCTTTTCATCCCATTAGGCACCCAGGAGTCTTAAAGTTAGATGCTTTGGGTTTTATATCACGTTTTAGTTTCTACTCCTTTTCAAAAATCCCACGCTGTCTTTACACAAGCCTTAAGATTCAAAATATTTCTGCTTACCTTTCTTCACGTGCCCCAAAGGCCCCCAGGTCTTGCTTCTGGCAGCACAACACAACAGTAATATGGCAGCCTTGAGAATGCAGTTTCCACCACCCACAGAACACCTGTATCCTGGGGGGATGCCCCATCTGAATTCCTATTGCATAAAGTAATACCTTCATGTCTCAGGAGTGTTTCCTATGGGTTTCAGGTATAAATTCCACCAGGAGATGCTCATAAAACATTAAGATAGTTCAGTACAAGACTGGAAAACTTTACAGCTTTGCAAATCCATTCCAGCAAACATACAGCGTTCACCCGACTGACCAGAGTACTGATGGATAAGTTGCAAGCCTCAACACAAAAGTGGTAGCAACACTCGTTCAAAGAATAGTGTCACAAGAACTATTCAATCTGAATTAGCAGTATAAGCATAGGAATTACTTTTCTAATGTAAGAGGCCACAGCACTGTTTCAGGTCAGTGTATCCTTGCTTAAGAATTTCCAGGACGTGGAAATACACATTCACCATCACAGAGTGCTTAGAAACTCGCATGAGGGGCTTCAGCTCACCAGATGCTCTACAACCCAGTTCACTGAGTATGCACAAAAGAGATCAGTATTGATTTTACTGCTTTTAATTTATTCCCGTTCAGTCTGAAGTACGAGGCACCCGGTTAGAGAGGAGGCTTATGGAACAACGGTGCAGCTACAGGGGCCACAGTACAACTTTTATTTTTAAATTCCTAATTTCACAAGCAGTAAAGAAAGCTTTAAGCAAGACATTGGGTCTACCACTGAAATACCATCAATTTTAGCTCTCGTACTGCTCACACAATGAGCAGACCCAGGCCCTAGATCTCAGAAGTAGGCCAGCCAAGTCAAAACCTTATTTGTGTCTTAGCACATTTCGTTTTACAAAGTCCCTGAGCAGCAGCTTCTCTCAAAATATCAGTTATTCACAACTTCAAAAGAAGTGAAATGCTGAACGTTTCAGATTATTGATATCATTTCACTAGCAATGACAGGAGCTGCAAAGCAAGTTGGAATATTCAATGTCAGTACAAAAAAACCCCAAACCCATAAAACTAGGGCACATTTGGAACTCTGTGTGAACTATTCCAAGGCAGCAAAGTCTTACATCAGTTAGAGGTTACAGAAGAAACTGATTAGATATTCAAATTGCAGACTGGATACTGAAAAACAGAACAATTAATACTTCATTTTCTCTTTCCTAAATGCAGTCATGGCTTGCCAATCTTAATTTCAAGCCCAAATGATTTTAGAACCATAACAAGAGTGTCTGCAATGTGTTTGATTTGTTTATAGTTTAATAAAAAACATTTAACTGTTATTCTTTTCAACAGATTACTTAACATTATTTTGCTGATATTTTGGCAAGGGTGAAGAAATTTTAAAATAACAAGCTGTCCCAGCAAAGAAATGTCAGTTCCATTTCCTCATACTGTATGTAAACACACTGCCACAAGTAAAAACCTTTGGGGTTTTTTTTTTTTTGTGACGATGGAACCAAAGGATTAGCAACACATAATATTAAATAGTCGAAACGTAGTGAGCAGTAGTTCAGAGACTGTAGAAAATCTCTTTGGTATTTTACTGCTTAAACCAGATTTCACCCAGATGCTGAGCCGCGACTAGTGCTGCAGAGTGATGGACAGGTCCTAAAGTGGCTCTGCATCCACTGGGCTCCCAGGTCGGAAGGCAGCACACAGCTCCCTACTCTCCTGTCTACAAAAGTCCCAGTTTAGCTTGATGTTGCCAGACACAAGGATGCCCTGGCCACATCTTGGCTGTGAACACAGCCCCTGCGCTGACAGACGGGGCGGGGGGTGAGGAGGGGCAGGGAGCGAGAGTCCAAGGCCGCCCCAAAACAATTACCAAGGCACTAAGCAGAGGCGAGCAGGAGACCTGCAGCAAACACATAGCTTTGACCCTAAGCAACATCCAAAAATAGGAGTGCCAAGGGACGTTGTGGTCCAAATTTTTCCGAGGATGTGGAAGCACTGTAAGTCTATGCAGAAATGTGGTTTTCCTTCGCTCTTTGTTTACACCTTTGGTACATTGCAACCACATTTGCAAGTCTCACGTGTTGCAGCAGTACAAAAAGTTAGGGGTTTTGCTGTTATTTTTTGGGTTTTGGGGTTTTTTAGTATGAACTAAATATTGCTTTATCATCACGTAGCTTATAATCTGTTTAAAAAAAAAAAAAAAAACAAAAAACCAAAACAAACAAAAAAAACCCAACCCCAAAAAACAAACTAAAAACCCCACAAAACATTTACACAGAGCAGAATGGTGTTAAGCTGTCTCCTGAGCACGAGGAGACAGTTGCTCTCTATAAAAAAGTTGAAAGAAATTCTCCACCTTTTTTTCTTTCTCTCTAAAATGCTGTTTTCATAAATCTCTCTACAACAGCATTTTTCTAACAACTGAAATAAAACACACACACAAAGGTAGCGTTGCAGCTTGACAGACTTTCAGCTTTTCCCTTGAACACAAACATAGGTGTATGTGGGATTTACTACAGTAATATAAGGAACACTTCATTTTACCACTGCTTTCATCATATCTTCCTGGGCACAACAGTATAAAAAGAAAATGGATGTAGCTCCAGAATACAGAAGAATGATTTTATTTATCAAATCTTCATTTCACCTTTATTCACGTGAAACTTTCACTGACATGAAAAGTTTTGCTTAACCAGGCTATGTAAGAGCCAAGGACAGGTTTCAATATTTTGTCTTAGATAAAAGACATTACCTATAAGGGGCACCCTATAATTCAAGTCAATTTAAATTAATAGCCAAATTCTGCTGCATACTTCACAGAAAAATATGACACATGGCCCTGATCCACCCAGCCTGCAATCTAACTAAAGGCAATATGAATGAAGAAGCTTATGAAGGGAGAGAAATTGTAATTGCAGAGGTAAGAGTTTGTTATACAAATGACTTAAAGTTGCTGATTTCTGCCCACCGCCCCACCCCCCCAAAAAACAGTAGCTATGTGCAGCATAACATTTAAAATGTTGCTATTTTTCTTTCCCTTTTTTTTTGTTTTGTTTTTTTTAGCTTATGGAAATTTGCTTGCTGATAGTGAGAAGGATCGGTGCTTTCTTGCCAGCAATCCTCAACAAAATTGTCTGTTAAGTGCAAGCTTTCGACAAATTTTAATAAGGACCCTTGTAATCAATGATAGCTTGACTAATGTGACTGTAAAAAGTTCCTCTTTGTGAAAAAGAGAGTTGGGTCAATTTGACATTTCATTTTATACTCAGTGTCACCACTCTTTTTAAAACATCATTATCCATATGGCTCCTGCTTATCACTCTGCTTCACACGCTCATAATGATTAGCTACAAACCTGAAAAAAGAGAAACCTTACAACTCCAGGTAGGGTTCCGTGTACTAGACACTGTTTTTAACGAGCAATCATGACACAAAGGCTCTACTAGAAATATGATAAACATGTCAGTAATGGGAAAAGTCTTATATCCTTTGATTTCCACTCCCCCTCCCCAAAGAAAGATGAAAATGATCTGACACTAATATTTCACCACTGCTTTCCATTAAAGAGACCTGACACGTTAGGGACAGGTTTCCAAGAAGGGCATAACAGCTCAAAATCCACTTTGGGTGCTAAAAACCATCACTGAGGAAACTTGACTTTTTAAAATCTACTCTCTTTCCCTTTTAAAGTCCCACTGTTATCAGAGCTCCAGCCACAGAGTAGTACCTAGTACCTCATAATTCCTCAGGCGCTATGGGATGCACAGCCCAGGATTTTCTGGGCTTCTGACACAATTTGGCAGTCGAGTACCATAGTTCAAGTCACATATAGTTCCATGCAAAGCACCTGAGAAAGACACGTCTCCTTTCACATCCAGAAATGTAATGATTTGAGTCTTCACCTGGAGCGCAGGAGGCCGATGCGTTAATTCCTTTTTCTGCTTGATCTGCGGCAGGAGCCCGAGCTTAGGTCTGTGCTTAATTACGAGTCTGCGTGGCACACAGAGGAAAAGCTCTCTCATGGTCTACCTATGAAGCTGTTCTGTTTTGTAAGAAAAACTCAGCTACTCAGGGAGCAACAGAGAAAGGAAAAGGAGAATTCTGCAGACCAGTTGTTCACCAGAGACACCCCAGCCCTAATCCCTATTCTGATGAATATTTAATGATGAACCTCCTCTCTCTTGTTGAGGCTTGTCTACTCTGTATAAAATCATTAAATATTCATTTGAACTGGGTTGAGTATCCAAGTATCTCGAGTGCCCTTATCACCAGCTGCAGAACTATTATCTCTTCAGGCCAGTAAGTAGCTGACTGTTCACCCAAAGCAGAATATCCCCAATGAGAAGGGCTGAACGACCCTCCACCTAACTTTCTCATGGCCCAAAAGCTACAACACTTTCAGAAATCAGATGCCTAATTCCTCTGCTGCAAACTGCCAAAAATGTTAACTGTGGTAGCGTATAACCTAAGTACATGTTTTAGTTAGATATAAGAAAGGTATTTTCTCCTTTCAGCTTTTTTTCAGGAAAGGACTATCTCGATCTAAGAGTTATCAACATCAAAGCAGCTTTGCAGAAAATGACCTGGGGGTTTCCTGGTGGACACCAAGCTGAACAGGAGTCAGCAATGTGCCCTTGTGGCCAAGAAGGCTAACAGTATCTTGGGCTTCATTAAGAGGAACGTTGCCAGCAGGCTGAGGGGGGTGATCCTTTCCATCTACTCAACACTGCTGAGGCCACACCTGGAGTACTGGGTCCACTTCTGGGCTTCCCAGTACAAGACAGTGATGGAACTGCTGGAAGTAGGACTCAATGACCCTTGTGAGTCTCTTTCAGCTCAAGATATTCTACAGTTCCGTGATACTGAAGAGGGTCCAGCAAAGGGCCACAAAGGTGTTGAAGGGACTGAAGCATATCTCCTGTAAGGAAAGGCTGAGAGGGCTAGGACTGTTCAGCCTGGAGAAGAGAAGGCTCACCGGGAGGATCTCATCAGCAGGTACGAATACCCAGAGGGAGACTGCTAAAAGGACTGAGCCAGCCTCTTTCCAGTGGTGCTCAGTGACAGGACCAGAGACAATGAGCCCAACCTGAAACACAGGCAGTTCCATTGGAATACCTTTTTTACTGTGAGGGTGTCTGAGCACTGACACAGGTTGCTCAGGGAGGTTGTCAAGTCTCTCTCCTTGGAGATACTCAAAAACCATCTGGACACAATCCTGGAAAATCAGCTCTAAGTGGCCCTGCTTGAGCAGGAGGGTTGGACCAGATGACCTCCAGAGATCCCTTCCAGTCTCAATCATTCTCTTGGTTAGACACTATATACCGATCATAATCATGATGTACAAGGGTGCACTGGTCTTCTTATCACTACAATGGCCTAAATCCCACAGCAAAAGCCATTTCAGGGATTTCTAGTACACTCGAGAGCCATGTACAGCATCTCATTCCGAGATGTTGAGATGTCTGAATTGCTTATATGAATTTATAAGAAGTTCAGTATTCTATCTACATTCTACCTGAACAAGAAATCTTGCAGGGGTTCAAAGCCCTGTGTGTTCTTCTCATTTTTATTTATGAGCTTCCATAGACCTTACAGATCTGGGAACCAAAGTTACGATTGACACAGAAACATGTATTCTTTTAGTCCTGCCACTTCGCTGAGAATTCACTATTGTCACTAGGGAACACAAGGAAGGTCTGGGGAGTATCTAGCTCAGTATCAATGGCCACCTGTGACAGTCTGACCAAAGGTATCTGAAAGAAAAATACCCCTTAAAATGTATGAAAAGGTTATGAATTCCTATTCCTCTTGGAAGCTCACTTCTCCCAAATTCAGAAAGAGCAAAAAATCACTACATCTGCTGTTACTGTTAGAAGAATTAGAAGTTTCTACAGATGTAGCTCTATCTGCTGGGCACCCTTAAATACAGACATGTCTGGCTGCACTGACTCTAATTAAAACATCTAAGAGAGCACTTCTGTTTCCCTCAGCAAATCATGTATTCACCAAGCTGGTCTCAGACTGTGAGATGCAGAAGACTGGTCTCTCTACAGAGAACTGCGGAGAGAGGGACTTGAACAGCTTCAAGCATACTCTTGGTTCTTAGAGAGCAATAAATAATTAACATGATGGGTGAAGTATACTCACCTGGAAGAATAATTCTTAAAAATGAAAGATTTGGGAGAACAGAAACATACTAGAGGTGCTGGAGGGTGCTTGCCAGAGAAGATTCAAAGCCAAATTCAATCATAGAACCATTTAGGTTGGAAAAGACCTTTGAGATCAAGTCCAGCCATTAACCCAGGACTACCAAGGACTTCAAGCTGACTCTGAAGATCCAGATGACCAGTCTTTATCTGCACAAAGTAACATCCTTATTCCATCAGCCCTAATGAAATGAATAAGACAACTTGGATGGTGAGGTCATGGCTAGGTTGGAAGCAAGTTTTCTCTGCTTATAAGTACTCCAGATCATTATTCCACCATCTACAGTGACTTCACACTCTTTTTTCTGTATGTGCAGTGCTGAAGAGATCACATGCATGCTCTCTAATCCCCCTGCATTTGACTATCTCTGTCCAAGTCACAAAAGGGATTGTAAAGCTATATTTAACCTGCCTCCTCCCTAGCTGGGCTTAACTTGAGGCTTCAGCTCCAAGAACCAGCCATGATGCATTCCTATTGCTTTGTGGGGAAATCTTGAGTCTGAGCTAGGGTACATCCTTCTGCAGTTTCCCAAACTGGAGAACCAGTGAGCTCTGAGAACGGAGCCAGAGGATGAGGCCAACAGTGAGTGTGGTGGCTCGTTAAGTAGAGCAGGAGAGCTCCAGTCCTTTCATACAGGACACCTCGGTACAGTCTGATCAGGTCTACAGCAAGGGGATTCCTATTCCAGTGAGCCTAAATCACAGCAAGCAAGTAAAAAAACAGAGGAACTAAAGCAGACTCTCTCCCAGTGAGGAAAAGGGAAATAGAAAGAGAATGATCTGCAATGAAGTTTTATATCCTCAGCGTTGCAGATTTTACATCACAAATAAATAATAATAATAATAAAACACCAAAAGATGGAATACTTTAAAAGGGTCCTAAAACTTAATTTGTTTTAAGCAGATAATGTTTTTATCAAGACAGATACTGCAGCTGTACGTTTGCTTTCTAAGTATATTCTCCGCGGACGGAAAATGATCCTATAGCAGAAGGGAATCTGACAGACTTAATGTGACGGCGCTGATGAGATCCAGTCCTGCCCAACGAGGCTGCTGTCAGTGCCATGTTTTTAGGATAGCTCCAGCCCACACTTGGGCAAAATAATTTTGCTGTCAGTTTCATACCACATGTCTTTCAGCATGGAACAACATTTCTCTACCTTTTCCTATCTTAGTAGGAGATTCAAGGAATGATTGATTCAAGCCTACAGATATGCTCTGCTTGGTCCTTACATTTCAGTGCTGCAGGGAACACCACCCAGGTCATGGAAATGTGAAGAGGAGCAGTCAAGGACTGGAAAATGCAAGAAGCACATCAAAGCCACTTTCATGGCTACCTTAAGCTGTTACTGCTCAGGCTGCTAGAATATCCAGGCAGAAGGTGCAGACATGTTGAAAAGCCCATGTGAAAGTAGATAAGGAATATAATGCAGGATCCAAACAATCTGCAGAAATGCCTTCTTCTCCTTTCTTTTCTTCCTTTTTGTTAAGGAAAAAGAGAATCACCTGCCAGGTAGAGGTTTGCAGGTCTTCATATTTCCAGTTATAATTCAATGCTGATTATTACATATTAACTGCTTAAGGACGAATTTTAACCCTGTTAAATAGTTCACTGCCCTCTTAAATTGTCACTGAGCCACAAATATAAAGGTTTGCAGTTTGGAGTGGGGGGGGTTGTCCTATAGCAAATATGAATAAAGAAATAAATCAAACTCTACCCCCCTCTAATTCACCACTTGTGATCAAAAGACTAAATAGGAGGAATTTATTAGGGCAAATACTATATGCAGAATGAATTAATACTACAATCATTGGTCTTGTCTAAGAAATTGAATTACGGAAGCTGTGCCTAAATTTGCAAAAGCAACTGTAATAAATGATTTAAAATTTAATGCACCTGATCCAGGGGAAAATTAATTTATCCTTAATAGAAAAAAAAACCCAAAGGTTTCATTCCAATTCTAGTCAAGGTAAAGAGTGAATGTTCCTGAAACTCAAGTAATTATGAATCATTTGCCACAATGTTTAAATGAGAGCTGTAATGGACTTTAAGAAAAGAAAGAAATTGACTGAGACTTTGTTTCATTAGTGGAATGCATCTAAGATTTATGCATTACAAATTAATACATTTATCTGAAACAGGATTGGGTTTCTGTGGAACAAATAAGAACCTTTAAAAGCTTTTCATTAAAGCAACGGTGAGGAGCCTACCCCTATCTGTTGCTCACGAAACTAAAAGTATATCGGGCTCAGTCAGGGATTAGGAGCCCATTGCCCCAAACAAACAACAAGCGACTCGTACAGACGCCCCTTTACCCATAGTTGAGCACCTCAGACCATGAACCAAGAGCAAATTCAGCAGAGCACCGGAACCCAGCTTAATTTTGAATATGCACACCAGTATCACCCAGTTCAGCATAGCACAAGCCTAATTCCATTTTGTCTCAACCCATTTCTTCATCTGATTCCAGCCTAAGTCCATTTTGTCTTCTATGCCCTCACAGAACGGTTACGTACATATTTATGACCTATATAAAGATCTAAAAGAAATTCTTCCTTTCAGGCTCAAAGATACAAATTTACGTTTTTAGAAACAGACTTCGCTATTTAAGAGCTCAAGCCATTTGCACTAAAGCATACCAGATCATTTAGAAATTAAGTATATTCACTTTTCTTTCTGTTGTAGCCCTGCTAGAATATAACTACATAACTCAGAAGAGCAATATAGTTAATGCACACGATAATTATCATTATTACAATTAGTAAGACCTAAAGACATATAGCTTTAATCTTCTGAAATTTTTCATGTTCAGCGTTTCTCTGAGAAGTCCCTAAAACGGCACTGCAGATTTCCACCTATTTCCCAGAACAGCATTTTTTTATCTCCTTATGAAATATGTATTTTCATATATATATATTTACTTAACATCTCAAAGTTATTTCAGTTTTTCATTTGTAGAATACATTCACAGACTTAAGACAGTGTTCTAGAAATCCTAACATCCATTACATTTAAAGAAAAATAATTGCAATTATTATTCAATTTAATCTAATAGAAGTAGCCTTTAATCTAATAGAAGTAGAACAGCATCAAATAATTTCAACGAAGCTCCTGAACTCTTCCCAGAAACCCCATTCCATAGTGGTCTTCTGCAGGATGCCATTAAGGGTATCACATTGAGGCGCTTTTCAGTTAAAAGAGGAATGACTTCCAGAGACAAGAGACCCCCACGGAGATGACTCTACTCTCTTTTCCCATACTCGGAGAGCAATCCCACGGCAACCGCTCTGTTCATTTCATCCGTACCACAATACGCTGCGATGATGAAAAGAATAACCACTACCACATTCCAAACCCTATCCACTAAGATTATTGGCCCAAAATCTCAGCTAGTCAAGTACTTCAAATATTTTATTACTTTGACTGATGTGTCACTTTTTAGTATGTCAGAAATACTTTGTTCTCGTGTAGGCAGGACAGCTAATTCTGGGGTATGAAGTCCTTTACAGCCAAACTGCACAAACCCACCGTCTATTACCCAGCCGATAACCTGTACAAAGCCAACACCCGATCTTTCCGAAACTCTCTCCCCAGTCGGTAATTTCACTGCCTTCAAAGGCTGCTTGTTCAGATAGAAGCGAATTGACTGAGCAACAAATATCCTACCTGGAGAAGGAAACCATGCTTCCTAATCATTCCCCAAACCACATAAGGACTTGGCTAAAGATTTTCTAGTGAGAAGAAGGGGGAGATGATGTATCTGCGTGCAGACAGATAAATTCTAGCAGGAAAGTAGAGGCAGATGAAAACCAACCAGATGCAACTTGCTGTACCTAGAAGCAATGCTAAAAGATTATGTGAGCGTATTTGTCACTCCTCCAGGAAAAAACATCCCAACAACTCCCTCAAAAGCTTAAGGGTATACATAACAAAATTTTCAGGCTGTACTGAGAGATGCTCAGAGATTGTTTCTGTGATTGTATTTCTGTGATTGATGCAGCAATTGAAGTTTCACATGTATGCAAAACACAGTATTTGTTAGTGTGAGGGAAATGGCTTATAGTTTGGGGAGGCTTTTGCCTCCTGCACTTAAAAAGATTTCTTGCATCGTACTTGCCATTTGCTTCAGTCCTTGATGGCTCACTTGTATTCTGTCCATCCTCCAATAGAGCTGACGGATCATCACGGTTCTTGTTGCTGTTCCTTATGAACTGTTGGTTAAATGTCACCGGGCTCTCACTGATTTATAGATACTTTAAATTATTGAAGCATTCTTTTACTTGCTTCTTAATAAGTCTGTTTCCTCATATTCCCAGACCCTCATTCACATTTATCTCACTTAGCTGACTCCCATCTTCTTTCTCTTCTTCCTTTGTGTTGAAGACTGAAACAAAGTAGATGCTGAGAATGTCATCTATCTTCATGCAATTTATTATTTAGATTCTTCATTTTAAAGAGACTGGATGACTCAGGGGATTTTTAATTGGATAAAACTTTCCCTGCTTGGTTGCCAGGTCATGTCTATTATAGGTCACCAACAACTGAGAGCTGGCCTCTTCATAACGCGTGAGTGGTTTCAAGTGTTCACAAAGAGACGATGGAGGAATAACTTTTATTATTCTGTCACCAACTCGGATTTCACCCAGTTCAGTGCAGATCAAAAGCGTCCTGCTCAGTCAGACCTCTCGCTGGAAGTTTGCACTGACTTTCTGATCAGACCAAGACCAGTTGAATAAAAAACTTGCCACACAGATGGGGCTAATTGTATTTTCAGGAGGGGAGGCACTTGCTAAATGGAAATTAACTTTGCAAAACAGAGTAAGGGGTACTCAGACAGTTTTGTGAGTGGTTAAACTGGTATAATTCATGTTTATTTGGTTGGGGTTTTTTAATAGAAAGAATTTTACTTACAACAGCTAAAAGTCTGGAATCTTTGACCTAACCTTTCTGTACTAATTTTTACTGAAAGTATAAACAGTTCTGACTGCAGGACTATGCAAGACCAGTACAACTATCGCTGAATGCTAAAGTCCTTTTTACACACAGAAGTCTATAGAGAGAACACCGGATAAAGTCGGGCAGGCAATTACAAGTAGACAGATGCCGTGAAGCAGGATCATGAGAGGGGAGTGCTCTGCAGAAGAACACATATCCAGCGTGGACAGAGGCGGAATCCAGAAAGCCCGTTCTCAGATCTGCTTTTACATACACATCTGTTTCCACGGTAATCTTCAGAAGCTCAGTGTTGCTCCTGAATTTACAGCTAGACACTGTCCCTGCTAAGAACTATAGCACTGAAATTCAAATATAGTTGTTCTGTAACCCTTATATTACATTAAGCATCTTTGTTTCCTATACATACAGCAACAGTACGCTCTTAGCACTGTGTGAAAGCAGAGCAGAAGCAGCCCTAACCACACTTCTGTTTAAAAACACAGAATCAGTGAACAAACTGTTGTCTTAATCACACAAAAAACCCGAGAGGACTATATGAATTTTCTGAGGTGGAGTAATCTTCATGAGTATCAATATATTATGTTTGATGTGCCTGCATATTCCTATCGGCAAGAAGAAACCGTACGTGTTCGTAAAAACTACACAGAATTATCCACATGACACTGTTTTGGGAGGAGAGCAGTTTCCTGGACAACAGCTAAACCAAGTACTTATTTTGCAATATTAACGTTATTTTTCTCAGCTCTCTCACTTATGCAGATCCCTTTTTCTGACTGAAGATGTTAAAAGATTTTGGAGTACTCTGTAATCTTTTCATTAAAAAATAAAGAACAGAATATGAATAGAAGGTTGAAGATGAAAGCTGAGATCATAGAAAAATTTAAATCTCCTTACCTGCCTCTTTAATTATTTGAGAAATTCACAATGAGAAGTAGCTCTCTTGGGTTAAAGTATGTATGTATACGTATGTACAGATGTGTTGACTGAGGGCCTGTTCATCTAATGAGAGCAAATATACATTTGTCCCAGTTTTTTATATACATACATTCACTTTTATGTATAAGTGTGTGCATGTGTGTTTACATACATACATATATAAAAAACTGGGAGTCAGTGGCAATACACAAACATCTTTAGGGAACTTGATGTGTGATCAACAGTGGTACACAGACAGGGTTTTTTTCCTCAATTCCTGGTATGAAAACCTCTTACTTACTCACCTGTGTTAAAGTGAGATGTTTAACATTGGATAAGTGCATCTGATGCTGGGGCCTGTGGCTAGAAAGGCAGGTATGCGATACTGAAAGTGCATTCTATAACAGGAAAATAGAGTAAGAAATAGATATCATGGACTCAGTATGTAGTGCTGTAACAGAAAAGCAGAACAGTGTTTGGTCAAAAGCTGCAGCCGAACTGCTAACACTAAAAATTAGCGTACTATCACTGTAATCACCAGTCTGTCCTTCTTAAGGTAGGGAGTGGAGGAAATACATATTATTTTTTTTTATTTGAACTGAGGTGTGATCTTTACCGAAGAAATCCAAAATTTCATATAGGTTGCTCTTAAAATATTGCATTTCTTCTGCTAATAAAAGATCTAGACTTTAATTCTAACAATTTGTTCCTATACAGTGCTTTAACATTAATGTTTTCTCAAAGCATGTTACAAAAATCATTATCTTTATGGTCATTCCAAAAGTAAGGGAACTAGGCACAGAAAGATGAATAGCCACAGCCATTGTCACCCAATGGTCATGGAATAATAAAAGCTCCCTAGACCTGCACTATCATCACTAAACAGCACTTCTCCCTTAGAAGAATTCTTAGTTTCATACCCATCAATTTTAAAACTACAAGCAAGATGGTGATTTTTAAACATGTGTCTTATGGGAAAAAATAACCCTCGGAACAGGAACATAAATATACACAAAAGGTAGCCTGGAGCGCTGAATCCATCACCCATGTATAATGTTTTATTGCAAAGGCAGCACTAGTACTTCTGTAGATGCAGCTACAAGACATTTCTCCCCTGGAAAAATCAGTCTCCAGTACTTGTTCTGCTTCACAGGGTGTTATGATAACACCAGGAGGATGCCTGCCCTGATTGTCTGAGAAAGCAATGAGCAATGGAAGCTTCCAATTACCACAGCATTTACAAAATTAGAACATTTTACAAGGTTTAGAGAAAACAGAAGTAAAGAGGATTTGGGTGAGATCAGAAGCACTGGCGGAGTGAAAATGTGAAACCAAGGCTGTGACCAGTTCTGGTTGTCACACCTCCCATGACAGTCTGTGTCCCGTAATCCTGGCCAGAGCTCTAATTAAGATAATTGCATTCTTTTTAGCAAAAATTCTCCCTCCAGTTTCAGTTGGCTGGGACATTTGTCTTTCTTTCTAACATGAACTGCATGCACAGTTAAACTGGGCAGCGTTAAGCAGCTGCTGCATTTCATTCCAGGCAGGCTGCCACTGATAGATCATGTTGTATGACACTGAGGGCCACTGAAGCGAGAAGCAGAGGTTGAGTACCTGGAGCGAATATCTAATCCCAACGAATCAATAGCAAAACTTCCTTAAGTGTCAGTTAAGGTAGGATTTCATAGCTTTGCTATCGCTATATACTTTGAGCAAGTCACTCAACCTCTGTTTCCCTTTCTTATCTACTTTGGTACAAAAACTTCTGCTGGTGTTGCGGTAACACCCTAATACAGCCAAGTCCTGATCTCCAATGAACATCAAGGCACAAATGCATTGTGCATATTGCACTGAATTACCAAGCCCACAGAAATCCTTAACTTTACATGTGTTTGCACACTATGACCCACTAAATATTTTGCCAGAGGAATAATCCTTCAGGGTCCTCAGTCCTGCCCTGGACCTTCCAAAAGGCAGAAACACACATAGTTGCTACCAGCAGTTGCTTGAACTGAACTGACAAGACCCCATCAAAACCAAAATGATCCAGAGACATAATTGATGCAGGGGCTTGGCACTGCCGGAAGAAAGGGAAGGGAACTCCATCTGTTTGGATGCGCTTGCCAAATGGAGGATGTCCACTTTCTAGAGACTGGGCTCTCTGGCCGGAGAGCGAGCAGCACATCAGGAGGCAAACCACGCAGGGCACAGCGGGCTGGGATAACCAAACGGCAGCAGGCAGCTGGACACGCTGCCGTGAAGAGCTAAACACAAAGCAACAGCCAAAGGTCAGCCTCCACAGTCATTAGGCTATGGAAGAGGGGAAGTAACACAAGGAGCAAATAGGCATATTTAGACCCTTATTTAGTCTTATGATAGTAGGATGCTATTTCAGGGAATGTGAATCACCATTGAAAGAAGCTGATAATCACAAAGGGACTTGACTAACTTGAGTGCTTGCCAGTCCTCAAAAAAATTTTCCTCTTTTCCAGTGAAAGGAAGTTCAGGGATGTGAAGCAAAGTCCCCAAGGCTGACACTAAATTCCCTAGGGTTGTAAAATAACAGCCAGCTTTCAAATTCTCCAAATTAAAAGCAGTTCTAAACTCACTAAACCTTGGGCATAGTTGGAACATGAAGTCCCAGCCTCTTAATTCCTGATATTAGTGAAAGCTTCACTGAGCAGGCTCTGCTGAGAAAAGGCAGAAAGAAATATATAAACCTAGCAGAAAAAGACTGGAGGTGTACGGAGCAGCACTGTTTCATTTGATTTGAAGTCCAACAGATTGCTGAAATTGGGGGGTTTCTCCCCTTTCATGCTTTACCTTGCAGTTACTGCTGTAACTGACTGCCTAAAAAGCAAACTTTCTGAATTAGTTTGGATTGTTAATTTTACACTTTATTTTTCCTTCTTTGATTTTCCTCTTTACTCAAAGTATTACCCCAGCTTAAAGTGCTTCAACTTTTGCTAAGGACAATACAAGCATCTTTCAGTGTCACTGTATGAATCTATTCAGAAGCATTGTGCATTTGCATATTTGCATTTGATCTTAGTGCCTACTTCATTATGTGTCTGCCTGGTATATTTTTTCCCTCGGTATAAACTTGGTTTATGATTTGTAAAGGAATTTCATTTAAAAATAAAAGCACATGAGAAAATGTGGAAAGGTACTCTGATGATCAATACAGTACTAATGTAATCATTCAAGAAAGAATGTAAGTAAGCAACAGTGCATCACCAAAGAGGAAGATGAGCTTTAATGTCATCGCCTTCACAAAAATAATTTTGTGGAATTTTGCAAACAATATTATTTTAGCTATACTATATGCAAGCATTGAACAGTCTCTGGTGTCGAAAACCTCATTTGACATATGAAAGGCGGTTGATGGGGCACTTTCCCTTAGGCTATTATTTGAAGAAAAACAAGAAACAAAGGCTTTCTTGCTTCCAGGTGTTTAAATGAGCTCAGAATTACCCTAAGCACAGTATTCTGTCTTCCTCAGAGCCCAGGTTAAATATACAGCTCTGAGACACTAATTACTATGCCAAAAAGCATCAATAACGACAGCCAGATATAATGCACCGTGTAGAATCTTGGGGAGTCCTTAGGAGTTCATTTCATCTCTTGATCAGAGAGGGCTCTGTTTTTAAAAGAGAAATTGCAGGTGGAACTTTTCTAAACCACAGTTGCCCGGAGTGGCAGAAGCACTGCTGCTGCTTGTGCAGAGCATCCCTTCAGACAGAGATTCTCCCACCCCGGGGGACCACAGGGAGGTGGGAGGGTCCCAGGAGTGGTTACTGGAGAGCACAGCCAGATATATACAGTCCCTTCACAAAAATCAAAATAGCTCCAAAATATTTTCCTTTGTTCACCTGGAGCCGCGTATATTTTTTTAAAACCGTATGGATTGTTTTTTAGCTACCCCAGATATGAAAACCACTTTGTTAAATGTCACCTCAGCCATCTGCAGGGAAAGGAGTTAAGACTCCTTTAGCAACTCCTACAGCTAGGTCACAACGTGTGGGTCTGAATTTACAACATCCCAAATGTCCTGCTGATTTTATCTGTATTTTCCTTCCATTCATTGCAGGGACAAAGAACTAGGCTAAAATCTCATCTAAGAACTATTTGGAGAAGCAAGCTGTGTGTTTTTAGCTCAGTTCCACTTAAAATTGTGAAAAACTCAGCCTTAAGGATGGGCAAGTACATTCGGGAAAGCTGCAGCACTCCAAACGAATCTTTCTTTATGTGGTTTGTGCCCCTTGTTTGTGTACCAGGAGTTTGGGCTATTATTTAATTCGCAGGCAGTCTTCCAAGTGTCCTAGCCTTCTCTGCTAAGATTTCTGGAAGTTTTGAAAATGAGTTTGGCAACATTTTTCTAATAAAGGTTCAAGGAGGTAAAATGTAATTATTTTCATACTTCTCTGGATGATCAGCAGAAGCCCAGAAGCATGAGGCCAGTGTAATACACTGCCAAAAACCACGATTATCAAGTAGCAAATAAATCCCTTACTTCTCGCTGTGCCATAAATTGGCTTTTTTGGCCTACTTCTTGCCATAGAAAATATTGCAAAAGCAAAGATCGATGCCCCTTTTTCCTGCCTCCTTGGTATCAGAATGAATCATCAGCTTTCTGAAATTCTGCACTCATTTAAGATAAGAATCTCACGCAACCATTGAGCTTCCTGGCATGAAAATTTTGGTGTGACTAATGACCTCACAGGATCATCCTCGTAAAGCACTGGCAGCTCCCAAGATCCACATTTCACTGCAGTCTGCTTAAAGAGATGCCCATATCTTACAGCCCAAAAGGAGCATCACCGTCACGTTCCCCAGGAACAGGTTCCATACACACGCGTCTCAACTGCGGCATTTTGCTGGAGTAGTGCTTGTAGTAAGTGGCTCATGGAGTCTGCTAAAATGTACCGATTCCAATATAATAAATCTGAAACTTTCGAAGCAATGAAGTTTATTAACCCTCAGCTTTTTGTCAGTCTGGGATAACTATGTGAAGTCCGGAGAATGAAATTTCGTTATAAAAATTAAGCTGGAATTAAGTACTGTGCTAGCTTGTGCCCTCTAGATAGGAACATGGGAGGGACCTGCCAAGCACAAATTAACACTGCTCCTTCGCACATCACTCTGCCTAGATATCAGGGGTCTAAAAGCCACATGGATAATGTCCATGGATAATGGACTGCCCGAAGGCAAAAGAAAAATGCAGAAGTCAAAATGCTAAGACCAACTGAAAGCTGTAAGACATTATGCTTTGGCTATACCTGCATGAACTTAACTGGGAAAACATCATAGCCTGAGACTGCGCCAGTGTTCTTACTGGTCAACTATGCATTAAGGAACCTGCATAAAAAGTGACATTTTCAACAGTTCTTCCTATACGGAGAACTAGAGACAAAGCCTTGGAGCAATGCAGCTAAGAAAGCAGCCTACTATCTTCAACAGACCCCCGCAGCTGACGCAGTTAACTTTGTGCAGAGTCAAGGCAATATCCATCTTCAGGTGGAAACTCAGTCTGAGAGTGAAGGAAGTTTTACAGCTTGCTTGCTACCTGTCTCTGCTCTCCCCGCTTCCTTAAAGACAACCTTTAAAAGCATGTGAAGAGCAGTCTGTCCTTATGTTTTTACTGAAATGCATTATACAAGGCATGTGTATTTCGGAAAAACAATACACTTCTGCATTCATCACCAACACTGAAAAACCCATTAGTCCTTACATTTTAAAAAGAAAAAAACCAAAACAAAACAAAACCAAAACCAGCCCTCAGGAAGATTTATCCCTGACAAGCAGGTAATTATTTTGGAGAAATATTTGACTGTGAATGCAGTGAATGCAAGTGTCAAACTGGAGAGACCAGCACCACTATTTTCAATAATACATAACTGCCCCTACAGTGTCATCAGGTTTTTCCTGGCAGTTTGGACAGTGCTTTTAACTTCAGAGGCACCCTTCACTGCTAGTTGCATCCTGAAGTTCATTGAGCAGAGTTGTCTATTAATATACAGAATTGTATATTAATTTAATATAAAAAATTAAAATATCCACACGTAGTGCTTCAAAACTTCATATTGCTATTTAAAGTTCTTCAACTATTTTCTTCTTTATTTGATACCATTCATTTCAATTACAATAAACTAATTTTTTTTCAGTAAAGAGCAGTAATTCAGGAATGTTTAAGACTACAGTCTTCACCATCAGAACTGCGTTTCTCTCCCTGAAAAGTCTATACATGAACTTTCAGAAGACTCTGTTTGAAGTAAAATTGGGAGTGTAAAATCTGCGCCAATGATTCACATAGGATTATGAAACAGGAGAAAAAAGAAGCAACATTTTCTGACACCACAGTTCTGACATGTCCAGCAGAAAAGGATGCAAAACAATAACTTTTCAGAAAATGAAACTGAGAATTTAACAAAGTAATTCTGAAGTCCAGGTGCTTAGGACAAAACACTACCTTCTCTTGTCTTCGTGGAGATATTCAAGCTGTCTAGATTGTCTCATCTGATGCCAATTTTCCATTGTTGGGAAATGACAAACATTTTCTAAGGAATTGTGGCATGGAGAACGTGTCATTGCTACATAGCATATTCCATACCACTGCCGCTAATCACAGTGTCTTCTCCTTTCTGGAAGACCACCAAGGTTTAATCTATTTATACGCAAGATGCAGGTTTTAAGAACATACTGCACTTACTCCTAGATCTACATGATTTATTTTTGGACATTTTAATATCTGTCTCTATAGATTCTTGCAAGCCCCACATGTTAGAATTCTGCTTAAAGACTGTTAATGGACAGGTATTAAAATATAATACTAATAAAGTCTTTGATACAATTCAGTGAAGTCAAAAGGCTTTCTTAAATTGCTTTATAATTTAGAACAGGAACTTCATCAATCATAAACATATCAATGTAAGATCAATCAAAGAGAATGTTAAGGTGGGAGCAATAATTTCCTGTGACAGAAATTTACTCCCCGCTAGATACTTTGCCTAAATAAAATGGTACCACTACACTTGAGCAGTACAAATGGGAAAAAAGCCGCAAAACTTGGCAGCAACCAGGTGGACAGAGAAATTCACAGGTCTATTCCCAGGCATTCAGAAGGATTCAGATACTCAATCCCAAATATAAATACAAACTTGAAGCACACAGTGAAGGCAAACAAGCTCACGCACCACTGGTTAGGATTCATGAAGATTAACTTTTTACGATATCAAAAATCCGATGTTTTAGGAACCAAAATTACAGAAAGCTGGTTAGGCATTTTGTGTAAGTGGCAAATATTCACTCCACCCTTCCCATTTACTGAAATAATGCGTCACATTTACCAGTTTTATAAACATTATTCTAATACGCAAAAAGAAGCAATGAAGAACACATTATCAAATCTGAACTACATTTAAACATTTGATTTAGAAGGAGCAACACAGCTGTGAAAATGACATGAAATTTCAATAACTGAAATGAAATTTCATCTTTACATCAGTTAAATCATTAATTTAATGTGAAGAATAAATACTACTGGGATTTCATAAACAGCTCAAAACAGATGGCCATCTGGTTGGCCATAAAACCTAATGAAGACGTTGTACCCAACTTAATGAAATCCAGGACTTAAGACAGATAAATATTTGTTACCTCAGAACAAGATAATATGTAGCATCTCTGTCTTCGGAGCGATACTGCCAACAGCTCACTCCAGTTGCATCTGCACTACGCTGGCAATGGTGAATTCAGCATGCCAGTCATTCCAGGTAATTTTGCTCCTAGGCATACACAGACCTTGACACCCATGATATCAAATGCCCTAATTATTTGGGACGCAACATGGGCCAAGAACCTTTGACAAAACAAGTAATGCAGCAGTCCAAATTCAACCTAAAAGCCTGGTCAACTCCAAAAATCCTCATTTTAATTACAATACAAAGTGTTTGACCCAATGGGATTGACAGCTATACATGAAAACAAAGGAAGGGATCTACTGCTATACCTTCTTAACCAAAAACCTGCTGAAAGTCTCTGTGGAAGAAGATGTGCCTCATGATTTTAAAGCTCTGGCTGCTGAATTTGGCTTCACATTTTATGTGTATTTAGTTTGCACTTACATGGTTTCCCACCCCTCTGGCCCTCAGTTATGGCTGGGATGACACACCAAAAATTACTGCAAGGCATGTAATTTCCAAGTCAAATGAGCAAATTATCGCCATGCCTACCTTAAATAGCTGTCTTCTGGAACAACAGGTTGCCGAGAGGTTGTCTGTTAGAAATGAAAGGCTTCTGTATCCTGGGAGGTTGCAGAAGCCTGCAAGAAGAAACTATATAAAGACACTGCATAAGAGGATGGAGTATGGCTGAGGTAGCCAAGCTTCTGTGAATCTCTCTAGACTACTCAGCTTGACCATGATCAGCCCAACACAAGTTTCATACATCCATGTTAACCACAGCATCTACATTCAGCCTGCACCACCTCAAACACCAATTCAGGGCTTCATGCCAGCGGCGCACTCCAGGCTTGAGCCAGAAAGCGTGACTGATCCCAAGTATCAAGTTGGTCTCGGACCTTTTGATGCTTACCATGTTGGACGAGAAACTGCCAGGTAATCAGTTTTCTTCCAGTAAAGTAATGGAAAGCCCTTTTGAAATAGAAAGACCCTGTTAAAAAGAAAAAAGTTTTTATTGAATAGTAAACTGACTTGCCATTATTAATCTGATAAACTCAAATATCTATTTTGTTGTGACAAAAAGACACCTTAGTCTTATCCCCCATACCTTGTGTCTGTAAGTCCATCAACTATCTCAAAATCCTTCAGACAAAAACCATGTGAAGGACCTGCTTTTGAACCCTCAGATGTGATTTCCTTATGTCTGAGGCAAGTCATCCTTAACTAGAGCCAGTGTGGGGAAAAACCTTAATTAAGTCAGAATTTAAGATATTATCATGGTTTAACTCCAGCTGGCAACCCAGCACCACGCAGCCGCTCGCTCACTCCCCCTCACCCTGAGGGATGGGGAGGAGAATCGGAAAGGGATGTAAAACTCGAGGGCTGAGATAAGAACAATTTAATAGGTAAAGCAAA